>JAVHNF010063279.1:0-10187 GCA_034783455.1 Micropsitta finschii
AAGTGTAGAGTCTTGCATCTGGGCAAAAACAACCCCATGTACCAGTACAGGTTGGCGGTTGACGTGCTGGAAACAAGTTAAATGTTAAGCTTATATTCTTCTCAGAAGGAAGAATAGCTCTCTTGCGATGCAAAATTGTTATTAACTTCACTATATGTAGTCTTAAACACAACTTGCTGGCTTATGGACTGCCTTAATCTTAAATAGGAGATAAGCAAAACTTCACATGGCTTTTGTCCTGGTTCTGAAATTTTGCTCAGCAAGCTTTTTTTTGTAGGTATCCTGCCATTTTGTACTTGTGTGGGAGAGAGTTGATTTGCTACCCCTGGTCTTAGGTGTACATCTTACCATTACAGCTTCTGTCACGTTTTCCTGGGCTGTGAAGCATTTCTCCTGTACTTCTCTAGGTCTCAAACGCTGTTACAAGGTGGATGATTTGCATTAAGAACTGCATATCAGGCTTGTGGATAGAACGCACTGTACACAGTGAAATTCAGTGTCAAATGTGAGATTACTTTACTAATGCATTAAAGGAACAATGGAACTTAAAACAGCAGAGAAAAATATCCCCCATTGCAATTTGTAAATTGCTGTTTCAAGTTTGCTACTTGCTTATTCTAGTACCTCTTCTGCCTTCTGCAGCACCATTTCAGACGCAATATCTGATACGATAAATGACAGTTCATCGGTTTTTTAAGTTAGCATAGCTATTACTGTTGTTGAAAAGTTTCCGGTAATTTTCTGGGTAGTCTGTTCTGCATTCCTGCAAGTTCCTGCCATTGCATTTAAGAGGCAGCTTTTTTATTGGTTCTGTGGCAAATAAGGGTCACTGCTACACAAGGAGTGTGGGCTTATGTAGGTAGCCTGTTCTACAGGTGTACTACTGAATTATTGATCTTTAATATAATCTAGGGTAAATTCATACCTACTGGATTTTCTAGTGTTACTGAAATTGAGGGGTTGGCAGAATTGTCCTGGTTCACAGTCCAGACTTCAGACACAGCCCTGCTGTACAGTAAAGGAGTACTGACATGTTCCCGGAGTTACTGGGTGTTCCTTTTAACACTATTGAGTGGTTTTGGATTAAATGTGTGAGTCAGAATGAGAAAAATAGAATAGAATTTATTAATCTGATGCTTTCTTCCAGATTAGAGAAACACTTGAGGTACTACAGAATTTGGATATATCACTGGATATTCTAGTGGTAAGTGGCCAATAACACATTATTCTTCCATAGTGACTTACAGTGTGAATGTCAGCGGTCTGCAATCATAGAAGCAGCAAATATGTTGCATTTTGTAATTTGAAAGCCTTCAAGTCAAATAGAGGAAAGAGATGTCTTACAGCTGGGGACTCCACATATTTTTAATGCATTTGAAGAACATAAATATGCTAAGTGCTAATGTGAAAATACTTGTACTGGGGAAAACAGAAAATGACAGGTTTTAAATATCTTTTCTTACTTCCCCTGTGGCTGAAACTGAGACTAAATTTAGTCATATGAGCTCTGCTTCTCTAACCCCCCTACTACTGTTGTGATTGAGATGTATTTTGCATTACAATATGCCCATCATACGTCCTCTCTAGCGTGCTAAAATACACCTAAGTAAGCCTAAAGGGAATTTGAATTGATAAACCTAATTCACTGGAGCTGTATGGATTTTATGGGCATAAGCATTTGAGCCAAGTGTAATTACTGAAATAAATACATTTAATGGAAGAAAATGACTTCTTGGTTTTATGTATTAAGACTGCATTTTATTCGCCATATTTGGTTATAAATATCTACCTTCAGTTCTGTTTGTGGAATAAAAAGTGTGTTTATTTTTTAGCTGCCATAAGACTACTATGACTACTATGTTGTTACTGTTTGTAGTGGTTTTAGAGAAGTTCTTATTTGGGATGTTGTTTGATTTATTCTGCCCATCTTTCTTGCACTATTTTCAACAGGAAACGGGCATAGGCAAAACAGTTAACAGTTTTAGGAAACATGCCACTGCTGGGAATATAGCAAAAACCCTGGTAGAACAATGGAAGAAACTTATTCCCTCTGAAAAGAAAAGGTAGGTGAGTTAACTTTTTTTCTGAAAGTTGATTATACTGTAGTGTAACTTTATAAAATACAGCTTGGAAAGCTTAGGAAAGTGTTTGGAATGACAAGCAAGCATTAAGACAAATGCATAAATGGAGTGGAAGAAATTAATTTTGCTTTTATAAAATATCAGCAGACAAATCAGAGTAACCAGTATTGGTCAATTAGCCTTCCAGCACTCGCACTTCGACTTCCTCTTTTGATTGGCACAAGTCCCAGCTGATGCAAGTGGGACTAAACTAGTGGTGGGCACTGCCCTTCAGAGAAGTAGGAAGCTTGCTCTTTCTTCCCAGAGGTGGTGGTTAAATGAAGCAGCTGTCCAGTGATTTGGTGCTACAGAGGGCTTTCCTATAATGCTCATATTAAAGTGGACTGAGAGAGGCTTCCGGTGCTGAAGAAGTCGCACTGAAGAGGTGTGACTTCTTCAGAATGAAGCAGCCACCACCACCATGTCCAGACTGACTGTGCTTCAGATGTTTTGCAGACCTCTGACATTTTGAGGCAGTTGAGCTGAGAAAGGCAGAGGTTTAGATTAAATAGTGCATTTTAAGTCTGAAGTTGTTCAAACCAACGGGAAAGTGGAATACCAGAAACTGTGATAAGCAGGCAGACCTGTTGTAATCTGTATCACCTATAGAGAATGTCATAAATTCTGTCTCTTTCTTATTTCAAGTACCATGTCTGTATTATAAAGCAAGCAGGAAAGCTTGTGTAAAAAGTGGTATCCAACACCCTGTAAGCATTTTGCGCATGTTTTCCTACTGCCAGTTATGGCTGTACCTCCAACTTGTCTTGCTGTAAATTCTTGTTACAGTATTAGTGGTGCTGGACCCAAGAGCTGCTGCTTTGGGGTTCTGTACTGATAATGGAAAAATAAGAGCACAGCAGAGCACAGGTCTGGGGCTTCTAAAATTATGATGCATGGTGTGATTTTAATGCTCTTACTTTTATTAATATAGGTAAAAAGATTGATCAGGAATTTAGCATCAGATGTAGCATGGAATGTGACTTAATCTTTTTTTTTTTTTTTTTTTTTTTTTTAATTAATATTTCAGCACTCACAGAGAAAGGAAACAAAATACTGAAAAAGATGAGACAAAATCTTGTATTTCCAAGGAGGTTACGCCTTCAGAGAAGTCCAGAGCATCTGTACTGACCGCCAGAAGTTCTGATGGTGCTCCTGATTCTAAAAAGTTGAATAAGCAGCATACTTGTAGTGAAAAGATCCACCAAGGTAGAGATTCCGAGTCTCAAAACCAATGTGATAATAAACAATGTAGCAACGGTGATTATGAGCGTGCTTCTCAGGGTACTAGTCCTCAAGCTAAAGTAAGTGACTTCAAAGAGAGAACCTCTACAGAGAGCAAGAATTTTTCAGAAGAGCAGCATTCCTCTATAGCCAATAAAGACTTACCACAGCTGAAGGAAAAGCCTAGAAGGGATGCTTCCAAAAAGAGGAATCCTAAGCATGTGAAGAAACCAAAACAAAAACTTGTCCTAAAAAGCAAAGCCAAATTATCTAGTGATGAGGAATTTGAGCCCCCTACTATGTCTTTTGAATCTTACCTTACTTATGATCAGGTTACGAAGAAAAGAAAGAGGAAGGCTTATTCTACAGGTGCACAGTCAAAAAAATGCTCTGAACAGAAAGACAGCTTGCTACTACGAAAGACTTCAAACTTTTCCTATGTGAAAGAGGGAGAGGAAGATGTAAAAAAATGTGAGGATGCTCAATTGGAAACTCCCAATAAAAAGGTAAACCATTGCATGGTTGAGATAATAGCAAATAAACTGCAGATGAATAAATGCTTTGGACTCATTTTCAGTGCAGTTCAGCTGTATTTATTTTCAGCAACAGCTTGCCTGGCTCTGACATGATGATTGCATTGCAGTTGCTAATAATTGGGGCACACCCAGCCCCCCCCACCCCTCAACCTCCTGAGCCCCCCGATTTATTGCATACTGGCCATTGACAATTGATTTGACTTGTATTTTTAAGATGATTTCCAATGTTGCAATAGTCTTTGATCTCCATAAGCTAATCTGCTGTTTACCTGCAAAGTAAAGGTGCTTACTTTTGGAAAGATATCCCTTTCTTCCATTCTTGACCAGCCTGGTTTGTGACTACAGCAGTTGTTTGTGTATAGCACAGTCATTTTGTCAGATGCTGTAGTTTGAATAGCGAATGTTAAGATATGTGGTAGAATTGAACTTTCTTTTAAGGCATTGAAGTAAGCCACAGTACAGCATATAAAAATAGCGTATATGTTTGTAAACTGAAATATCCTAGTCCTTGAGGGAGATGAGGGTTAAATAGCTCCTCTGAGCCAAAGTAGATCTAAATGTGTATTAATTAGACCTTTTAAATGAAGCCCTTGTGTGCACTGGGAATTAGAGATCTCTTCAGTCTTTACTATGATGTGAAAGCTCCAGGCTTTACCTCTTATGGTAGATCTGCATGATATCTTCTGTCCAAATAGAGAAATATTAATGTTAAGGCTTGTGTATGATACTCCAGCATAAACTGAGGAAAAATCTTGTATGTTCAAGCAGTTGTGAAAAGTTATTAAAGATACTGAGATGAAGTTCAGGGTGATGCAAGCTTTGGTCTGTGCCTAGCTTACAATTGGAGTACACCTAAAACCCAATTTAGATGTTCGTATGATGCCAAGCATTTGTAGGGACCTGTACTTGCCAGATTGTAGTATCTTTAAATTCCTTTTTAGGGGGTTATCTGTGGAAAACAAATAGGCTAATCAGTTTATCCAGTGCAATATAGGAGACTTAGTATGCCTTTAAACGTTTAATTATGGTTTTGTCATCTTGTGGATTTGTCTCATTCACTGTATGCTTCTAACCTCAGTAGTGGTTTATCTGAAACCCTGTTAGCTGAACATATCTTCTCTGTTCTTCAATCCTTTTTTATGCACTAATTGCAAATATCCCCCTAAGATCCTTTTGTATTGTAGTCTTGGTAAGTGAGAATATGAAAGGGTGTGCTGAAAAGTAATCCAGTGACTAGATTTTAGTGCAGAAAAGCAGTTATTTTAGTTATCCTAGTTAACTTCATGATTTGCTTAAGGGCTGTTTTTGTAGCTTATTTTAAGCCTCAGTAAACCCAAATTTGTAATATTGAAGCAATGTTCCCTTGTCTGTGCACAGGCCAAGGTGGCATCCCTCCAAGATCTTCTTAATACTCCACTGCCTAAGTTTCTGACAGGCATCTCAATATCATCTCCCCCATATGCTGCAGACTTTAAAGGTAAGTGATATGCAAGGCTGATAAATGTGAAATAGTGCAGGTTTTTACAGCTCTATGTGGAGATGTTTTTATCCCTTTTCCTAATTAAACTATATTAGATCATCTCTCCATGGCAAAGAAATGCCTTGCCTTCACTTTCTCATCTGTAGAAATCATGTTGAAGCTGAAGGGAGTTGTAAAGGCTCTTATGGCTTGCTATTCAGCAAGAAATACTGTGGAAGGTTATCACAGATGTAGTGAAGGCATTGATCAGGTGGTAGTTCTGCAGGCTCCATTTGTCTTTACTCCTGTCCATACCTTACAAAAGTCAAAGCCTTAGTAGGTACTACCTTAGATAAAACAAATATAAGAAGCACTAGGTCTTCCTTCAGCATAGAAACTTTCTAAGACCTTCATAGGTCAGTGACGCAAAGTGTCAGTGGTTCCCCTAGCATCTCTTGTGAGATTTCAGTGGTTTCATATCTGTCTGGTCTTGAAACATCACTGCTACTGCAGCTTCTGGATTCTGTAGGATAGCTCAGAAAGATCAGTAATGTGCTGTTGACTGGTAACAGTAATCTAGATGTGAATACAGCTCATGTAAACCTGGGCTAAGTTATATAAGGCTGATTTGAGTTGGTGCAGCTTACTTGCAATGTACATGCTGTTTTGATGTTAGACTTCTGTAACATGTAATAATACATGTAAGGGCCCAAAAACTAGTGTGGTAATGTTGTATTTCAAGAAAAATGAATATGTATGTATCCTACCAGCTATGTTTCTCTCAGAGCTGAATGCTTAAAGTATTTTAAAATGTCAGAGATAAAGGAATCCCTGTTGATGTTTTGTTTGCAGCGTCCATAGCACCTGTTGTAGAAGCACCCCAGCAAGTCAGTGAAACAGTTCAATTCACAGGACGGAGACTGAACTCTAAAATGCAAGTTTACTCTGGCTCTAAGCCAGCCTGTCTTTCAAAGATGCTTACACTGTATGAACAGTGTATCCGTGTGCTTCAAAATAATATTGATTGTGAGTACTTTTAAGGATTTGTAGCAGACTGTGCCTGAAAGTGTATTTGATTTCTTATTTCTCCATTGTATATTTCTCCAGCAAGTGGCCTGCTAAAAGATACTGCCTCTCCCTATAAACGGTGACTTGGAGCGGGTTGAAAGGCACATAAATAAAGTGGGTTTACAGCCATGCTTTACCTTTGTTTTGAAAGCCTCCCTTCTCTTAAAGCTCCAGTTTTTAGTTAAAATATAATGTCCTGTGGATTATAAGCCAGAAAGCCTGCTGATATTTTTTTCCCCTCAGAGATGGTTGTTTACATAAATAAGAATGGGTGGTCAAAAAATTGTTTATTTCTTTGTGTAGGCAGAGAGCAGTGATGCACATTGGTAAAGACAGGGAAATAGCTATTCAAAGATGCTTTCTCCATCCTCAAATACAACTGCCAGTTGGTATGAAACTGCTGATTTATAAATATTTTCATAGCCTGACTTCAAAACGTGTTCTGTCAGTGCATGCTAAAATTAGCTTGTATTCTTAAAGTGTTTGAGTGGTGTTACCCACTGAGTAAAATAAATGAGATACTAAAAGTACTGTCCTCTTTTGTAGCACTGCATGAAGTAGGAGGTGTGCCCTTTGAAATTCTTGAGCCTGTGCTAACACGTTGCACACCAGAGCAGTTGCTTCGAATAGAGGAATGTAATCCGGTAATTTCTGCCTTGTTAAATTCAGGGGACCATGGAGGACATGAGGCATCTGTTTCTGCCTTCCTTGTACCCTTTGTGATAAAGTTTCTGCATGGGTTATACTGGTTTTCTATTTCGAATACTTATTTCTTTGAATTTAGCTGTCATTATCAAGCCTTCCTTTCTCAAGTGTTAAGATTTAAAGCATTTTGTAGAATTATTACTCTTGACTAAGTGAAAGCCAGCGTGGGTAGAGAAGTGTTTTTGTTTCCAAAAATAAGGAAAAAGAGTATTCTGTATTTACCGCTGATGTAGCTGGGAAAGTTGTTATAGAACCAGCTGTTTCCAAGTGAACTGTTAAGGCAGCAAAGCATGCCAATTGGGTAGTACCTGGGGTGAGGCTTCATGTGTGGTAGATTTATCTACACTGTTAGGACTTTGGCTTTCTGGTGCATTTGGATATGGAGTGTTCAGCACTTCATAGTGCAAGTTGGCCATTTTTCTGCCTGGCTGAAGTTGAGATCTGGTGTGGCCTGAGCCTGCGCTGGAAACACAACTGTGGCTTGTGAGCATAACTCACTAAGTATAGAGCTCTGCTATATGAAGCTATGTGATTTCTAGACTGGTTAGTATCTCAGCATGGTGTTGCTACTCTCTATCTTTGAGGTACCTGTGGCAGCATGTGTGGTGGAGTTTGTTCTGCATCTTTCCCCACGAGGGGTTTGGGATTTGTGTATAGGCTCAGCTAACAGGTATTCTTGAAAAATACTATTTTTAAGTCTTTGACTTATGATATCTTGTGTTCAAATGAGACATTTACAGAAGAGTGTGACCACTTGTGGAGGAAACACTGCCAGAGAGATTTTAAAAGCAAGAGCCTCCTGGAATATGAGTCTTGGCGTGAAATGTACTTGAGACTGTTTAATCAGAGAGAAGAAAAACTGAAGACACTTACCAAAAATATTATTTCAGCTCAGTCTGAGAAACCAAAAGGTAAAATCCTTGGCTAGCTTTTACACTTACAAAACTCAGTCTTTCCTGCTATTCTTGATGCTTTATATGTAGGTTTTAGTGATTTGTTTGCACTGAGCACTAGTGCTATACCTCTAAGAGAAGGCATCAAGAAAGAGCACTGTTCCTTTGAACTTAGAAGTTGCTCAGAAAATATGCATGCAATAATACAATACATTAATTCATAATGCTTGCAGCATGCAGTAGACAATCTTACTAGTTAGAATGTGGATTCTAAGGAGCAATGCAAAGATTGCAAATGTAATTACAAATAACAATGTTAAAATGAATAAATACTATATATATCATTTGCCATGGTTCAGTTACTACTTTGGTACCAGATTCTGCTTTCCTGAATTAGTTTTTCCTAAATTTAAACCTAAGAATTGCCACACAACTATATTATCAACTGAACTTTGACCATAAAGGGCAAAAGAAGTCACATATCCTCTGCTCTTCTGTATTAGGCAGGCAAGTAAAAATGGCTTATATGACCAGTGCAGCAAAACCACCAAGGAGCATTCGCAAGCAGCAAGAAATCCACGGGACAGCAGGACCTGTTACTCAACTTCATTCCATAGAGAAGTGCAAGTAAGTGTTCTGTACTAAGCTTTTAATTTTAGACGTCTTTTGTCAGTACAAAAGCTTGCTGTCAAAATATTATTGAAGTTATAAATGGCTTTCTGCTTGCTTTTTTAAGCAGCTAGTGGCTAGAAACCAACTTGCTTTTTAAGCCTTTTATGCTCCTCTGCCGCATATGCGTTGCCATCACATGTTTCTCCAAAGTGCCAATGGTGAATTCACCCTTCCAACTGGAGAGTGAGTGGATGCTCCTGTTTTTTTCCACATTACACTAATGCTGTTTGACATCCTGGGGAGATTTCAGTGTTGATGTTCTGTGTTTATAAACCTTTTCAGTAGCCTCACATGTTCTCTTGCTTTCGTAAAATCCCAGTCAGCTGCCTGGAGTGATATAGCTGACTCAGTGAATCTCTGCAACTTTTAATAGTCCTGACGGTGGGTTTTTGCTTTGGCAGCTTAAAGGAGTGTTTGGAACAGTCAAGCTATACTAGTAGTAAACACTAGTCACTGGTGGAACAAAGAACTGGGATTCCACAAATGTTTTCTTTGCACAGCACAAAGCCAACTTTTCTTTGTGATACTGTACTTAAGGGTAGGTCAACAGCCACAGAAGCCAAAGCCAAGATGTGGTGTTTGTCCTGCTGTTCCTGCCAGCCTAATGAACTCTCTTGTATCCAAGAGTATGGCTGCAACAGGGAGATAAGAGGTAGATGCTGGTGCTACAGGTTTTAACTATGTGGAGACAGACTACTGGCTTTTACTGCTTAAATATCTATTCTTGTATGAAAGAAAAAAAATCAACAGTTTGTTTCTTAAGCACCCCATGAGTCAATAAGTCCATGTACCAGCAGCTGGACCATAAAAGCTATGAGGAGTATTCATACTTGCCTGAATGTGGGTATCTTAAGTTGTGGTCACTCACTGCTGTGGCTGCTGGTGAGCATGGTGCACTCCCTTGTCCCCACTGCCTGTGGTTTTTCTCATGTCAGCATAACTGCTCTTCAGCTAGCTCTTTCAAAGTTGTTCCTTTGGGAACTGGCAGGTGGAACACTTCTCATTAATCTTAATACAGGAACAGTTATGCAGGTTGTAAAATAAGTTAGTAATAGATATCTGGGAACAGGGAGGATAAAACTCAAGCTGCTGCAAATGTGATGCAAGACTGACTTGTAGTTGAACATGTCAGGAGAGTGATTTTAAGTTGCTGTTATGATACTGCAGTGCCTGCAGTTGTGCTGAGTAGTTGACTGCTCTTGGGCACATGAACAAGCTAACTGAGCTGTGCTGAGCTTAAGGAGTGTGTGTGGGGGGATGTGGGAATGGCCTAAAACCATGGGAAATTGTGCTTTTTGTGAATTTCTCCTGGGTTCAGCAGTAGCAGTCATTTCTTCTTCTTCTTAGTAGCTGCTGCAGTGCTGTGTTTTTGACTTTCAGCCTAGGAACGGTACTGATAACACTGATGTTTATAGTTACTGTTCAGAATGTTTAGACTGACCAAAGACTTTGTGAGCCTCATGCTCTGCCAGGGAGGAGGGGAAGCTGGGAGGAAGCAGAGACAGGACACCTG
>JAVHNF010063279.1:26457-38613 GCA_034783455.1 Micropsitta finschii
GAGTCTCAAAGCCTCATCCTGAGGTCTCTGCAAATCTCTTTCAGATGTGGCTGAGAGGGGAGCAGGAGCCAGGCTGCCTGGCTCAGCCTCCTACTGGTTGGGCTGACCTCCCTTATCAGCCCTTGCTCAGCACAGTGCTGGCAAACCTGCCAAGACCCACACATGTGCCCAACCATTTGATTTGAGTCCTGAAACATGGGTGGGTGGTCAGCCAGGGCTTCTGCTGGAGCTTCACCAAGAAGGAACGGGAGTCTGAGGCACCAGTCGTGTCCTTCAGTGGCCCCAGTGTTGTTGAGGAGGTGGCATTGAGGAGCACCAAGGAGTGCTCTGGGGACCACCACAGCTCCAGGGATCTTCTAGCCAATGTCTTCTAGTTGTTTTGTCCCACTGACCTCCACAGCAGGCACAGAAATGCTTTGTTTCAGGACTGTGACTGCAGCTCCTCTCATGGCCTTCCATGACCCTGCCTGACCTGAAACCTCCTGATACGTCCCAAAAGCCGGTTTGATACTGACACCATCTGAGTGAGACCCTGAACCTGCACACACCTTGGGAAGATTAAACAACCTACAGTGTGGACGTTTTCACCAGCTCAGTTCATTTGAATACAACACTGAATATACATCAGGGGCTTCCACATAGAATTTCTCGATGTTGTATTGAATTAAAGATGTCTGACTTATTAATAAAGGCAAATAATGACAAGCTGATCTTACTATTTTATGAGCTAGAGTTAAATATTTGACTAATAATGAAAACCTGTTTCTAACTGATTTCTCCCTTTTCTCTTCACTCTGTTTCTTTTAAAGTACATATACACGTGTGGTTTTGGTGTTTGTTTTTGCTTATATTGTACCTTCTGCCAGGTTCCCTGGTGGTAAGAACAGAGGGATTTTATTAAGAATCATACTTTTTTGTTTCAATGATTACCATTTCTGTATTCCATAGCACTTGGTTATTCTTTGCCCTACCACTACTACCCTCCATCATTGCCATATGGTCTTATCTTCCTAGGCAACACGTATGGGACACATAGAGGCTGAGGCACCTGAATCCCTTCTGAGCAGGTTTCTGTCAAAACTCTTCTCATACATACGTAGGCATGCAAGAACAGCAGTACTTGCGAATTAATGGTGTTGAAGTCTCCAGCTGCCCTGCTCAAGTCTTTTGGGTTTTTAACTCTTACACAAAAGTGAGAATCCTAGAGACCCACTGCTTCTAGGTACTGTTTTGTTTTGTGTGGGGTGAGTGGGGGCAAAGGGGTGGGGAAGCAAATAGCAGTTTCATAGGAAAGGCTGGAACTAGGCAAGGGTCAGGACCACAGGGCAAAGTCTATTTTTATTAAGTAAAATGCTTCAGCTCTGCTAGATCTGGCATTACCAGTGTAGCAGTAGGAAGGGAATTCCCACATAGTTCCCAAAAGAAGCTGTCTGTTGATTATAGAAAGCAGCACAAAAGCCAAGATGCAGCTCAAATTAAAGTCAATAATTGATCTACATCCATTTACAGATACATCTGCATTCATGTAGGCTGAGAAATCACATCCCTGTGAGCACATTTTCCTTTGAAGCAGCTTGTACTCAGGCTCACTGGAAATACATCTGCTCATCCACTGGCCAATGCTTGGCCCCTTCTAAGAATGAGCTGGGGCCGTTTTTTTGTTGCTGAATGCCAAGAGGAGGACTGACAAGACAGATGGAAGCTGCTGAACTATTACACAGCTTGTTAGAGAAGTACAGAGCCCTTTAAAGCTCAGGGTGCAGCCAGTATTTACCTCTTGAGAAATGGCAGCAGTCCCCGAAGTAAATAGCATGTATGGGCAACAAATTTGACCCAAAATAAGCAGCGTGGATGCAGCCTGTAAGGCTGAACTGAAAATAAACTGTGTTTTGGCTTATAATATGGGACAAGCTGAGCAAACATATTGTGATTCTCTCCTATTTGATGCTCCGTGTCCCAGATCACTGACTGCAGCCTCTCCGGGCTATGAGTGATATGCCTTTATTCCCTATATAGAGAAAATTCCTTCTATGTTAGCAACAGACCTGTGAGGAATTTCGGTTTTGCCTCAGCTGCTTAATGAGCTGGAGTCTTGCTCTGGCCAGTGCTTGCAGGTAGCCCCTCTGGAAGGGCAGCAGAGGGTATCCCATGACCTGGGGCATGTCCCAGCTGCAGGATCATGCTTGGAGCCTGTTGTTGAGAAGGGCCCTGGGATGTGCCCCAGGATGTCACTTGCTGCTGGAAACCTGGTTCTCAGGGTGGCAGCCCCCACTGCCATCAGCAGACCCAGGTCATCCCCTCCCTCAGGGAGAAATTGCTGATGTCCACCTCGGGGTGCAGCTTTGGAGGGCACTTTTGGGATCTGTGCCACTGGAGACTGCTCCCATCTTTGACTTCCTTCCTACCTTTCACTCCTCTGCTGCTGCCTCCTCTGACGTGTGTCCTTTGCTTCACCCCACATCATGGCCAGCCCTCAGTAGAAGCGGCCCACTTCTCCCTCTGCACCAGCACAGCCAGGTCCTCCAGCCATTGTTGGGACACGTGGGCAGCATGACGCAGATCTGACTGAGTGCATGGAGGATTTGGGGGATTTTTAGCTGCTAAACCTTAGGGTTGTTAGGTGCACGTGCTGCTGAGCCCCTGTGAACAGAGTTTATTTTTTTTTCAGAGGAATCTTGGACAAGCTTCATGGCTGTGGCAGCAAAAGGCACACTGGTGACAAGAGGCTGAGCTCTCCACTGAGTGGCCCTTTCTGCTAAAAGAACTCTTCTTGTTTCTTCCAAAGAAAATGGTCAGAGTAACAAAATTACTGTGTGTCTTTCCAAGGTACAGCAGAGCATGTTGCCTGGTGTGTTCCTAAAACCAGCTGGTTGTTTTAGCTGAAACATTCTTAAAAATCCCTGAGCCTAAGTCAGATGTGTTAAGTAGAAAATTATCCTGACAGTTGGAGTCTGGGGAAGCTGCAAGCAAGTAGAAACTAGATCTCACAAAAGGAAGTACAGGGCCAGCAAACGATGGAGATTATCAGCTCTTCCCATCACTCCTGATGACAGAAGGAGAATAGGTGCCCTTCTGCTGCCTAGGGAGGTTTCCAAATGTAAAGAAAAGGGCTTTGTTTGTGGTATGGGGGGGATTTCGACTGAGGAAAGTTAGGAGGGAAACAAAGGTAGGAAACCTGCAGCAGTTGGGCTTTGTGTGTGAGAAAAGCTGCACATTTGCTATTTACAGTGTGATTCCAGGAGCTAGAAAGGGCAAAATGCTTTTATTTTTGGCTTAATTTGTAGCTGTTGTGTTCTCTCAACCTCTATTCTTTTCAGCTTGTAGCCACAAGATTAATCCAGAACATAGTGTATATCTTTTCGCCTTCTAGAAAATAAATCTCATGATCTCATGTGAGTCTTGTGAGGAGACAGGGAGGAAGAGGGAGAAAAAAGGATGGAGGAAAACTGCACCATCCAGCCAGATCCGCATTAGGCCCAACATCTTTATCCTGGGATCAGATTTCTGATGAGATTTTTGCTTGAGGGCAGCTTGTCTGGCCTGCTGGAAGAGACTGTTTGCCACAGGATGAGCATGGCTGTGTTGGAAAGCTGGAGAAAAGCAATATGTAGGAAAGGGGATCCTGGATGTGCTCTGTTTCTCTGGGGGAGCCCATGTCCCAGCAGCATTTCCACTTGAGAGCAACTCCATCTGTATGAAAGCACTGATGTATCTCAATGGCCTGAACAAAGTGAGTTCATGACAAGGAGTGGGATTTCAGGTGGATGAGAAGTCACACCTGTGTCATGAGCCTGTGTGCAGCAGGAGGTATGGATGCAGGAGGCTGCAGAATTACAAGCTGCTTCTTGCCAACTGTGTGGCTGCAATGAGCATGCTGAAGCAAACTGCGATTCCCTTTTGCCCTTGTCTGGCCTCCTGTTGGGTTGGACCACTGCGGCGTGTCTGGATGAAGTGCTAAAAACTGGAAATAATGAAACATTAGAATAAAACATCCAGGCTCAAGATCTGTGTTTGTATGCTGGCTGAAGAATTAGAGGGCATTCATAATGAAAGCCAAGCAGTATCCACAGGGGGTGATGGTACTTCCATGTGAGGATTCCCACGAATGGGAAACACCAGATATATATTGCACAACTGGTGTCAGCTGGAAGAAGCCTGTTTTGGGGGTTTGTATCACCACACCACACTGGAAAATGTGTGGACCAGAAAGCAGTGTTTGCAGACACCTCAGATCTTTGCATAATCAAATTACTTTTGATAGTCTCTTCAAATACCAAACAATCTTAATTGAGCACACTGGTACCTGGTGAGACCTCTTCTCATAAAAAGACCAAAGATAGGATAGTGTAGAGTAGTTCACTTGGAAGAGACCTAGAGTGGTCATTAGTCTGAGTGCTGGACTGGTAGCAGTTCCTTGCAGTTGGGAGTGCCAGGGTCATGCTCCAGCCCATTTTGCTTTCCATTCACTCCTTTTGTGGGCCTGCAGAGCTTCAGAGGTGCCTGCATGAATGTCCCAGTTCACCACAGTATGTCTGCCAAGTGTTTACTTGACCTAAATTCTTTTGAAAACTATCATTTCTGACAAGTAGTGCAGCCTTTACAGAACTAGGTAGCTGGTTCATAAATGCTGTGACCTGGGCACAGAGGCTCTGCCATTTTGTTATCAACAGGATAGGCAGATATTTTTCAATTTCATTTATTTCATAGTGTTAGCTGCTTTCTTAAACTATATTTTTTTTCTAACTAGAAGATTGAGCTGTTGCATGGATGCCCTGGATTGGTAGTTTACGTTTTGGTCCTCAGCGTAGTGTCTCTTCAGAAGGGTATTTAATTCTAAAGGCAGCGGTGCTTCTCATTGAATAGTTACATCACACTTGCTAACCCACTGGATTCAGGTGTCTGCTTTTAACACCAATTGTTACTGTGCCACAAAGGCAAAAAAATATTTTACCTGATGCAGCTGCTGGCTGCCATTATTATGTTTGGTATTCCAAATAAATTCCAGTTCTATTTCCTCTGATAAGTAACTTTCACAGTTTGTCAGCTCCTCTTGCTCAAATGAAAAATATCTGAAATTTTCTCACTCTTTTTCCTGAAGATCAGCATTAATTTTCCAACATGGTATTTTATAGCTTGAGGAAAAACATCACCGAAGTACAATTAATATGCATTTTATGAACTAAATAAATAAATCAGTGGAGAATAGACTCAACATTCAGCTTGCATGGTGCAACCCTGCGCCAGCCCAGCTTCCTGAACAAAGGTAGCATCTTCTGCCCCCTGAGATGCTGAATGCAACCTGGCTCAGAATCTGCCAGAAGCTTGGGGTCTCATCAGCTGGAGTATAAAGATCATGAAATGTCATGAAATGAAGGTGTGGCTTAATACCTACCAAAATCCCTACTCTTGGCTGATAGGCAGAGTGACCTGCCTCATGCCGGTATCTGCCTTTTCATTTCATGCCAAATCCAGCAGCGTGGCTGTCTGTTGGCCATGGGAAATACAGCACACAGTCAAGTGGTGTTTAGCTACCTTGTGATGTTGGTCTGAAAAAATAAACACAGACCTGAATTCATGTCTCTGCTTGTTCTCTTCACGGTGGCTGGAGAAGCAAAATTTGCTATGAGAGGTTGCATCTGGTTGTACTGGACCAGCTGAAAACAGCAAAAGCCTGGACAGATTGTTGGGGTTCAGAATCTATCCACCAGCTGTGATGGCCAACCCAGCAATTGGGAGGGAAAGAAGGGAAAACCCCCATCCCAGCCCCCAGAATATCTCTTCGTCTTACCTGCCAGAACCCATCACTTTGTTCTTCTGGTCAAAGAAGATGAGGGGTGTCAGCCCTTGAAAGTTGGTGTGAAATAAGAAACCATTGGACATAGTGCAACCAGATATTACTGGCCACTCCTCGCGAGCCAAACTGAAGCAAATAGGATTAAATCAGAGTAATACTTCATGTGATTACAGCTCATTGTGTTTGAATAAAAGCTGACGTTATCGTAAGTGCTTTGTTTGGGGATGGGGGTGGAGAGGAGAAGAGATGCTACAGCTTTTGCTCCCAGTGATTGCTATTTATAGCGCTGTAAAACCACAGTGAATGTTTTAAATTCACATGCCACTCAACTTTTTTTTTATTATGTATTAATTCATTGTAAATTTTAGATGTGCCTTTATATTAATCATATGTTAATATTCTTTTGTATCACTTATTTCAGTCAAAAAACCCACAACTTTCTAGATGTGGCACTTGTGACAGTGTAGCCATAATTTGTAACAGTATTTGCAGCTCTGCAATCAATATGGGAACAGTTTATACTCACATCTACCTGCTGCTTTTACAGCCCCCTTCTGAACAATTTGAATAGTAACTGAAGAGTGAGTGTGACTGGAGTCCTCAGCCAGCAGAACTGAGAAAACAGAAGTATGGCAGTGCTAATTAATCCAGCACCCTGCCTAGCCTGGCTCTTAGCACCTCTGCAGGCTGCACTATGGTTGCTGCGGGTTCAGTACTATTCCCATTTAATTTGTTCAGAGGAGTTGAGTAACTACTCTTGCAGCAGCAATCAAGTAGATTATTATCCCCAAAGCCGGTCCTATTGCCTCTAGTACTCTTCGTACCCTGCTTGTTTTGCCTCGGCTTCTCTGTGCTTTGTAACTGCATCTCTTTGTCTCTAATGAGCCTCAGGAAATCTGACTGGGGGAGGGAAGAAGTCCCGAACGCAGAAGAGGCTTTAGGAACTTGGCCTGCTTTGCTTTTATTACTATATACTGTATCTTTCCTAGAGTAAATTTAAGTGGATTTTGCACTATGAGCTTTATGAACTACTGAAACTATGCTGATGCAAAATGTTTTTCCATCCATTCTCTGTTATCTCTCCCCCACACTGTACTTTACTGTTAAGTTCTGATTATTCTGAATGTTACTTCTTCCTCTGTAGCAGCACTAACCTCCTCCTCACTCACCCAGACCCATGTATATTCTTGCTTTAGGGCTTTTAATAAGAATCTCAACTTAAAACTTGGTGGTGTTTGCTTAAATTGCATTTTGACAAGCCAGAAAGCAATTATGTCTGATCTGTGCCGAGGAGGGAGAGCTGCAGACTGACCTTGCTTGTGCTTTTTTCAAACAATAACTTCCATGAATACTCCTGAGATCCCCCCTGCCTTATCTGTAATTTACATTTCATTGTCTGGGTTCCTTAAAAGTCACATAAACCTAATTTGTTGTTCAGGAGCACACAGATGATGGTATCTAGAAAGAGAAATTCAAGACTGGTAGTGACTGAAGGATGGCTGTTTGTCTGATAGACTATAAGACATTATTTTTTAGGTCACCACCTGCCTCCTGAATTTCAACTATGATGTGACTTTATGTGGAACTGGTACCGTCACTATTGTTCGCAACAGAGAGCCCTGGAAGGACTGACTGGTTCGTCAGGGCAATCCCTTGCATGCAGCACATCCCTGCTGACAATCCCATGCAGGAGAGCTTCTCCAGCTGTATATGTGCTGTGAATTACTGGGGGTGCAACCTTTGCTTATATACACCTTAACAGTGTTTAACAGGGACAGCTGTGACTGCCACAAAACCTGATGTGGGTGGCCTGACTGCAGTGTGAATGGCTGAAAGAAATGGGAACTGTGGTATCACAGTGAGAGCAGATTTCATCTCTTCCCTGCCAAAGCAGAGTTGGTAGAACTCTGACCTTGTCCCGAAGGAAGTGGCCTATCAGGAAAGAAGCACAAGGCTACTCTCTACACTCCTTCACTGCTCTCATAAGAGATAGTGGCATTACTCTTTTTACAGATTTCATACAGCTCGAAGGCTTCTGGAATTGCTGAGAAAGACTTAAACATAATATTAATTTGTCCCAAGGAACTAAAATTCAGCCAATCAATATATAGAAGTACTAAAGTACTGAAATACTTTTAGAAGGGAGGAGGGGGAATAGAAATTGAAAGATTTAAATAACAAGGCCCAATAAGAAAATAAAGGCAAACCAGACCTATCACATGGCAGTTTGGAGACAGGTAATCCCCTGCAGAACTGGGAGAGCATCAGACCTTATTTCTTTCTGCACATTAGCCACACTTGGCTCACCAAGGAAATGTGTAAGGCAGCAGGACTGTTGCTGTCAGAGAGGACAATACTTCTCATGGGGGAGAGTTGCCCCAAGTGAGAGGAGTGTCATATATATGGTAGTCCGAGCCCTGGCAATTTGCTGTCCTCTGTTTGCTCGCACCTACTCCTGCATGCTTGGTTATAGCTTCCAGTTACTCTATTGTATCTCAGTTCTCTTTTCCTGCCCCTTTTCAAAGACTTCTCCTACCAAAATTTGCCCCGACTTGAGGTCACTCTTCTGGCCACATAGAATACAGAGTTGGTCTCTTCTAGGATTAGGGAAGGGGGTTTTATCGTTGCCATTTCTTAGTGCAGCAGAACAACATAGACTAGTAACTCATTACACAGACCATAGCTGAACAGGTTTACTTGCTCAGGATGATGCTTTTGACTGTGAGAATACTAGTTCCTCAACAAAGGCTGTTGCCTTTTGTCCTTGCTGCCTATTCCTGTACCATAGCTTCAGGCTATATCTTCCCAAGGATTTTATCAGAGATTCTGTGACAGTAGCTGCTCATGTCATAGGAAAGGAAAAGGCTCTTCTTCCTTATATCCGGTGTCAGTTTGTGAAGGCAGATCTTATTAATAAGTATTAAGCTCTTTTGCTGTCACTCTGTCCCCTGGATTCCCTGACACTCATGAAAAAACATGCAAATAGTTTGCCTCATCCTACATTAAAGTTCACAGACTCATCCAATAGTCACTGTTACCTTCCTGTTACTGTCTAGACTTGTCACAGTGAGACACAGTCATGACACACATGACAGCATCTGCAGAAGTGACACCTCATGCCAAACTTCATGTCTGTGAGATGCAAGAAGGGCTCAAACTGTTTACAAGCCTCTGAGTCAGATCAGGATGCTGGGATGTGAAACCCTCTCTGTGGGGAGGGTATGCTTGGCATTTCTCCCAGGAAGCATAGAGGATGGTGGGACAGAGAGCACCACAAGCTAGCATGAAATCCCTCCAAAGAGGCCACTGCCAGAGATCCTGCTTGCTGTCAGACTCAGCTGCAGGACAAGGTGGATGCTTCCAGCTGAGCAGAAGGTGCATAGAAGTCCTGAAATTCCACTCAAAAGCCTGTTCTTAAGAGCTGGAGCTCAGGAGTCAACCCATTAATCCTCTAAATGCAACTAAGCAAGTCACATTTTTCTTCAATTTCAAATGCTTTGGTGCCACTCGATCCCGATGTAGTTCCATATAGGACTGCATGCCCTAGGTACACTGGGGGCAGTCAACCACAGCTCTCCTTTGTGCTGTGTGGCTCCCCTGCAGTCCCACTTCTCCAGAGGGTTCCCTAGGAATAAAGGCACTGAGGAGCTGCATGGTCACTGAATTTAGGGAAGGCAGTCTTGGTAGCAGATCTCTGCTGGGCTCTGCTGAGAGCACTGTGTTACCTGTGTCTGGTTAAAGACTTCCTGTGTCAGAGCTGCCGTGAGAAGATTGATTTTCTGAACCTATCCCTTCTGCTTGCCTTTAGAGAGGATCAGCAGCTATAAGAAGTGCTGGCCACTGGCAAGAACCCTCTAAGAGTGATGGAGATGGTCCTCCACATCTCCACCTCTAGGGTCTGCCAGCCAGCCACTTGGATCCCTGCCTTTGCCAAGCTCTGTACAAATGTGCTCAACACATTTGTTTGGTTTTCTCCTGTCTTGGAGTTACCTAATGTCCTGCCCTGGGGCAGGGAAAGCCCATCCCTTCCAAACACATCTGAACACATTTATGAATGCTCCATGAGTGGTGCAGGAGCTGAGGGAGTCTTTCCCTCAAAACATTGTAGATGTCTAAAAAAACCCTAACCTCCAAGCCCTGCCTTGGGTAATGATCTTCCAATGCAGGATGGAAAGAGTCAATTACAGCTTTAATTTTGCATGTGCTAGAAACACATCCTATACTTGGCAGTGAATGAAAATGACATTGAAAACCCAGTCCTCTGAGGTAAAATGCTGACACTTCTCTCCAAAGCACATTTTAGTGGTTTATGTGGTCAGAAGCCAGATCATTTTCTGTGGCTTTTATAGAAAACCAGTTTGCTGGTTATCAGGTCAGCAGTATTTGGAGTTCTTTCCCCATGGGTTAGCAGATTTATTTGCATACTTTATTTAGGCACGTTGGGAAGTTTCACCTGCTGTTTTGTCATTACTGGATATATTGATTGAAGGAAGAAGCTACTGGTACTTACAAGAAGATGGTAACATTTTTAAAGTTTCTTGTTTTGTAGGTCAGCAAAGAGTAACAGCATACGAGCTCCTAAAATGTCCTTTTTAAACCCCCAAACCAGTCAGATCACTGCAATTCCCCCACAAATTAAACAAGTGTAGCTTGCAAGATTTATCAGCTGATCGAAGAAACAACAATAAATGCGCTGAAAATTTGTAAAATTAGGTGTTGTCAGTACCTCACAGGGATCAAAGAACACAGATGACTACAATAATCTCTCCCTATTCTTGTACATGCAACCAGTCATAATTATGCAAGAAATCAGCAGTATTAGGAGAGCAGCTCTGATGCTCAGTGCCTGCTTTCAGAAGTATTTTATGTCACTGCGCGGATTACAAAATTGCTGTTATGCAACCAGAAGGACGAGCTCCTCCGAGACCGTGTTCTGTCGCCGAGGCTCCGCACGCTGCCCTGCTCACAAAGGTACGAGGAGCAGAGCTCCTGGAGCCTGGAGCCGGCAGGCACAGGCGGAGAGAGGGCAGCCTGCCGGTGTGTTTACCTTCGCTCACCCTTCTGACCTTACAATCAGCCTTTTTGAAAGTGGATTTAGGAAAAACAAACAACAACTTGTTCAGAAAGCCTTGAGGAGAGTGTATTGATGTTTTTGTATGCCACAGCAACGTAGCTTGAGAGGAAAACACCATCCACGGCTATGGTACCTAGACAGCATTCCGTACATTTTATTACTTTACTTTCCAGCTGGAGTTGCGTTCCAGCAACTGAAGGGACCGCGTTAGTGTAGCCTGCACACACCCCGGCTCGGTGAGATGTTTGCGAACATCTCAGGTAAGGAGCAGTTCTAGAAGTTGGCAACGCTTCACGGCATCCCCAGTTATTTCACACCCTCTCACACCGCCTGTCCCAGAGCAGACCCCGCACCACCGCCCCCACCGACGGCAAACCCGGCCAGGGGAGAGCTGTAGGGAGCCCCCCGGCGCGGTGTGGCGGAGAGGAGCGCGCTACCCTCGGGGGCGTCTGTGCCCCTCCAGCCCAGGCAAACCCCGTGCCCGACCGCCTTTCCCCGTGGCACGAAGTTGCTCGGGAGCCCGACCCAGCCCGAGGAGGAGCCGCTGTGGGTTCTGGTGACCGGTGCCTTCCTACGCGCCCCGGGGCCGGGGCTGGGTCCGAGCCCGGGGCGGGGCGGCAGGGCCCGGCCCCGCTGATGTCAGCCGGGACGGGGGAGGAGGGGAGGGGAGAGAGGCACGACGGGGGAGCGGCTGCCGTGTTCCGGGTCAGGCGCGGGAAGGCGCGGCGGCCGCCAGCAGCGCTGCGCCCGACGCTCCGCGATGCTGCTGCGGGCAGGGCAGCGGCCCGCCGAGGAGCAGTAGGGGGGCGCCCCCAGCCCCGCCGCGCTCCGGCTCCTGCCTATTGTTCTCCCGGAGCCGCCGCGCTCGCCCGGGGTCGCTTCCCGCTGCCGCCTGCGGCGCGCTGGATGCGGGTTGGCGCCAGCGGCTCCCCGGGACCCGCGCTGCGCGGCGGCGGAGCGGGCAGCGGCTCCTGCGGCCGGCGGGGAGGAGCGGGCGGCGGAGAGCAGCGGTGCCTCCCGCCCCGCGGCCCCCGGCGGCCCGGCCTGCCCCCCCTCCCTGGTGGGGCGATGTTCCACTGCATCCCTCTGTGGCGGTGCAACCGCCATGTGGAGTCCATTGACAAGCGGCACTGCTCGCTGGCCGCCGTGCCGGAGGAGATCTACCGCTACAGCCGCAGCCTGGAGGAGCTCCTGCTGGACGCCAACCAGCTCCGGGAGCTGCCCGGCGGGTCATGGGAATAACGCCGCCGGATCGCCAGTCGGCATCGTTTATGGTCGGAACTACGAC
>JAVHNF010063280.1:39006-50656 GCA_034783455.1 Micropsitta finschii
ATCACAGGGGTGGCTTTTGGGAATTGGAGGACGGACTAGAACAAATTACAAATGACCTAGTTGTTTCATTTAGAAATACACTTTCTCTGAATGGCCATTGATTACTTCCTACATAAACTTCCTAATAACTATATACACACAACATCTGTCCGGGTGAGTCTGAGCAAGGTTGATGAATTTGAGGCCATTTATTGAAACAGACCTCAAAAAAGGGTTTATGCTATAGACTGTGAGGTCTTTTCCAATGCAAGCTTGCCTCTGGAATGGTGAGTTGTGGACATTTTTCAGAAGAGGGGAAAGCCAAATACCTAAAGCACATCAGAAGCAAATGACAGCAAAGCAGTCCCCATATATTCTGTTCTTTTCCTGTTGGTACCACACAAAGTTGGGTCCTAGCTGAAGGACTTAAAAAAGAAGTCTCTAGTTTGCTATCTCATGCCACCCAGCAATATGCAGAGGAGGGAGTTCTGATGAAGGGCTTAAAGCCTTAATTGTAGAAGAACTACAGATATATTTCTGCAGGTTCTTTTTGGGTAACCAGATACACATAGCTGCATAAAGCCTTGAGCACAAGCTGGGGGGATTTATTGCCTGCTGCCCCCCAGCACCACAGTGTCAGCCTTGCACGTCTCGGGCTCAGGGAAGCTGGCTCCAGAAATCCACCAGAGCAAAGCCAACAAAGACACTCCAGAAAATTCCCAACTGTGCCGTGGCACTGGGATGGTGAGGGGGTGGGTATGTTTTCTTTTAATGATGGCTGAATGTTAGTCACATCTTTGCATGTTACTCAACACTGTGGATACTGGTGATAAAACAGGATGATTGCTGTACCAAAAGGACATTTATAGAAAAATTAGCACAGATGGGGTAAAATTATAAATATGTTGTCTGGACATCTGTGTAATTTATACAGAAAAACCTAAAATGAGTGGTAATTATCCACATTTAGTGGAACAAATGTGGAAAGCTTATTCACTGTGTATATAATGCAGTATGTCTTTGGCCCCCCTCCAGCAAAACTATATAGGCAACAAACCTTTAGGCTTGTACTGGATAATTCTTATATAGGCACAAAGTAGCACTGGCTTTCTCCCATGGTGAATCTATAAGAGGCAGAGTATCAGTTGACCAGCTCATCGGCTTGCTTCTCCATATTGCATACGTCCATTTATAAGCTCAACATGCTAAATAACAAAGCCTTTAAATATTGTTACTAATGTATAAAGATTTGCCAAAAATTATAGCGTGCAAAAGAAACCACAGAGAAGAGCTGAAGGAGCAGCTTAGCTAACCTAAACTAACCAGCATTAGCTAACCTAAACTGCTTTAATTCCAAATTACACACGGGTTCACTAGTGACAGTGATGCTATCAGATCTGCATTTTTAATGAAGATAGCCATGTTTTTTAGTGTTATTTACTTTCCTGAAGTGTTTTCTGCTGCCGTAAAGTTACACGATACTCTGAAGATGACAGAAAGAATTCCCTAGGACTTTTAAATTACTGTCTGTCATGTGCTGCTTTTGAATATATTTTCAGTCACAAGCATTCAGTCCTTTAGGGTGATGTGTACTTTGAGCACAATTGTTTACTTCAGAAATGGCAATAAGGAAAATGACGGGTGGAGTCCATCTCAAACATAGCTCTCTCCCCCAAGACATCAGTTTTCCTATGGATGCTGTGTGGCATTCATCATATTTAAAATGCCTTGTTCTCCTACAATTGTATTCCAGATGATTATTTTTGCCAAAACCAAAGGTTTTCTGTGTTCTTAAAATAATTAGGGCTGATTGCAAATCAAATTACCCAGTTTCAAAGGCTTCTTTCCCTCTCTGAAATGCCCATTACAGGCAGACTACAGATGACTAAGTTTTGTGTCATTCTGTGGCTTTATTAGGGGAATGTTCTAAGTCCTTCACTTTCCCTGTAATCAGAACTATAACTTCTTCAGGTTATTTTAAGACCAAGCTACAGCTAAAGCAGGAAACTCAGCTTTATTCTGAGCTCCAGACATGTCGACACAGCAAAGCACGACTCCAGTTTTACAGGCTATCTTCTTACATAAAGCCTAACACTGGTATTCAAGTTCTTTATGAGATGCACCATGCTGACTACTATCAGATAGCTGTCTATTCATGGAATGAAGAGTGGCACAAATGTTTGTTTTGGTAATCTGTTTATAAGCTACCCTTGTAGAAACAATATAGCCTCAGTATGGCCCCTTCTCTCTCTCTCGCACTCATTTTTAAATGAGTAAGGAAAACAATTCTTTACCCAAATGAAAGAGAAGAGATAACATAATAGCAGAGATATGCCCTCAAACTACCTAACAGCAAGCTCAGAGCAAGTGTTTCCATTTACCTCTTCAGCTTTGTTGGTGGCATTTGTTTCAGTAAAATTCCTATAAGCCATAGAAATAAGTCGAAGGAGGCAGACTGTTTACTCTTAATTCTGCTAAGACACTTAATCATGATGCAAGCTGTTACAGTAACAGTATAAAGAAGGCGCAATCACCCTTCACACCTATCTACTTTTAAAATGTAAAGAAAAGTCTAACAAAGGCTTTGAGAAGACATGAAATGAACTCTAGAAAACTAACGCGATGGAATGTAAAAGCAAATCAGCAGCGACACTGCAGCCATGAGGTTTTCTTGAGGCTGTGGAAAAAGCAGAACGTTGTTAGTACTCCACTACTTTTCAGCAGCCTAAAGTGGGGCTCACAGCTAAAATGTCATCTCCCATTTGATTTTCTGTTTCTAGGATATAACTTCATTAACTCTTTTTTGCCAGTTTGCTGTTTGCAACTCAGCAGAATATCATCCCTGTCTTCTTTAATGTTTTCTCATTCTCTTCAAAAAAAGCTGAGGTTGCTCACAATATTAACCAGTTCTCTCCACCTACACATTACTTTTGACACTGCTCCTTTCTCTGCACTCTCCCTTGCTCTTTTTTAGCCACTAACAAAACCTGCCTAGAAACTCTTGGTTTATCTTTTTACCTTTAGTATCTTCCATGCTTCCTCTTCTTTCTGCTTTGTGTACCAAGAGGCACGCAAAAAGGAACTGATGCTAACAGAAGTGCTTGCTGCTCCAGGGATAAAATACTGTTCTTCCCAGTGAAAATACATCCATGCTTTTCTCCTGTTTTCTTGTGTAGCTTTCTCTGTAGGCTTATTACCACTGACAGAAGCAATATAATCCAAAAGTATTACTTCTGTTACTACTGTGGTTATTAATATTGTTACTATCACTATAAATAGTTGCATATTTCTAAAGCTTTATAAACTAATAACTAGATTATGTCCCTAGTGGGAGTTATCATGAAAGGTAGGGAAAGAACAAAATGGAGCTTCTTCCTCTCCATACCACTTGCCCTCCCTTTGCAGCTCAGGAATCATGACTGCAGTTCACAGCATGAATTCAGACTGGTGCTGATTATTTTAATACTTCCTTTAAAAGCACAAAAATCGAGGACTTAAAAAAATGAAAAATATGAAATCTAATAAGACGGGGTACAAAGGTATGAAAATATTCCCCAAGTCATGAATGATTCCAACTCCGGCTTACAAAAAGGATCCATATCACTGTGACAGCTTTACTTTAAGGAAGTATTATGCTCCATAAACGAAGCTGACCTATGTAAAGCTACGAGATATTCTGCAAAAGACAGGCCACATGTCAGGAAGACACTTTAGCATATGGACTGCAAAACTGCTTATTTGTGTGCTTAAGTTATAGACTTATATTGATCTCAGGCTTGTTATTTGTAATAGTCATTCTTATGTCACTCCCATTACAGGAATCCCTATGCCAAAGTGAATGTTTTAAGGATAAATACATGTAAAGAGTGAGCCAAAGCTCTTTCGCATATCAACAGATGATATAGTTAGTTAATCAGAGGCCTTATTTTCACTACATTTGGTTAATGTCTTTAGTAGGTAAGCAGGGAATTTAGAGGTGTTAATTTATTCTAGTACCTTCACTGCATGGCTCATTTTAATTCAGAAAGCAATGCAGCTCTGAACAGTGACCACAACAGAGAAATTGTGGTGATAAACCAAATGGATTTGTCATCCCTGACCTGAGAATTACCAGTAAGAAGCACTTCACTGAGTTTCCACTCACTCAAGCCCATTTGAATGGGTATACTTGCGGCTCCATGCATAAGTCCAAAGCTTCGATGTTCTGCATGAGAAGATAATTGCTGAAGGCACTGAGAAACTGGTCAGTTCCTTCTTCTAGACAGAAACTAGAGACAGAGCATAAGCATTTAACATGAAACAGCTAAGCAAAATCAGGATGCACCTCTCTTATCTTTATTCTTCCTTAACACATTAACATTTCTATATGCAAGACTAAATATACCCAGTGTTTTGGCTGCAAGAAAGCCTGATCTCACCACAGCACTCAGGAAGAGACGCACTGTGAGGTGTCAGCTTGGTGATTCTGGGAGAACTGAAGCGCTCCAAGTTCCTCTACTAAGCCTCAATGTAAAACTGACTGCAGAGCATCAGAGGAAGATCTCAAGAGGGTCCTAATTCCATTAATTAGGGATTCCAAAATGTACAAACAGTATCTACATCTTTGTAATGTAGAACTCAACTGCACTATACGTGAACCACTGTTTCCCATTTTTTTCTGACTGTGAGCAACATGATCTGCATACAGTTACAAACACAATCAGGATTATACTGGAAACCAAGCTGATTAATTGGAGAGAGGCTGACAGTAAATCATGTTCTCATGACTGTCTGGAAGTTTTCACCCAAGCGTTGCAGGAGGAACACTACAGTCTCCTCTTCTTCCTTTCCTCCCTTTCTCATGCATCCCACTTCAGCATTACCCTGTTCATTACATCTCTGTCCAGGCAGTTATTGGTGTCAGCTGGGAAGACACTACACTTAAGCTGCTGCTTTTCCTTCTTGTCCTAACTTAAGAAGCCACCGAGTGCCTCTGAGATTGGAATGCTGTAATTATGGGATTCTTGTAGAAAGATTCAGAGATGTAGTGATTATCCCAGAACACAAAAAAGGACAGCTTTTGTTATCCTGAAGTAGCACGTTTGGAATAAGCCTGTCATCACCATAATCAAAGTGTAAAGTGTTCCTCAAACTGCATAACACAGTAGATGCTTTGTCTCCCTTATACAAGCTCTATGTGTTTCCTAGAAGAAGTGTATGATTTATAACCACCTGAACAAGTAGCTTAATTTTGAAATGCCATGAGTTCTGTAAGTTTGAAGAACACTTTTAAGGTGGTTTTATTGCTACTGACAGCTAATTATTGTTTCAAAGGTAAAATATCCACAGAAATTTTTGTAGTATATTCAAAGTTAATCTAAACCAATGGAAAACATGGTAATAAATACAGAGGAATACTATTTGTTTTCCAGTATTTTTCTGAACTCATGAAAACACTGAAACAGCAAGCCAGCAAAATAAGAGCTTGCTTACTGTAGACAAGCCAATGGGAACAAAGAACAACTAAAGATAGCTCACAAGAAGTGAATATTATGCACTTTGTGAACTAAAGATAGTTCACAAAGTCTAATACTTTGTATCAGTTACTCAGCTCTCAGCAATTCTTACCTGAACAGGCTTTAGCAAAATCCAAACCAATGATATGTTGGAAGAAAATGTTATGACTCTGAGAAATCATGTATAGCATTTCCATAAGGTGGGGCAGAAGGCTCACTTAACTATTCCTTGCCTGTACTGAAGCTCACTTCGCCCTGGATAAAAATAAATCAACTTTTGCCTCACAAGAATATTTGGGGTTTTAATGATTGAATAAGATGAATTAAACATTTTTTGGTACTAACTGACTGTGTTACTAAAACTTTACTCAGACTGCCACATTAAGCCCCAAACTCTGCCTTAACTAACAGTACTATATAAAGTAAGCACGCTGAAACCTCAAGCCCTTATCTGTTTAATATGGGCACCATAAATTCATAGATATCTGGTATGTTAGCATTTTGAATGCTCTGTGCTTTAGTTCCCATCCATAACACACCATCACCCACCTCCTACGTTTCACAAAAGGTGTTGTGTGAATATATTAATATTTAGGAAAGCTGCAAAAGGTGAGCTCATGAAGAAATTTAATAAATTTTGCATAGTGAGTAGCATATAAATGGGGTCAAGTTAATAATGCCTGCAGCCCCGCATGTAACAATGAAGTTATAAAAACATTTCCATCTTTCATCCACTCTGGATGTAGATAACACAGAAGCCCCTTAGGAAGAAAACATGATGTGATTGCACATTTCAAATTCCTACTGGCTTCTTGCACTTTTGTTCCTTCTGAGGTTCTTTACTCACTCTTTGATACTTCCACCCAAGCTGCTCCTGCTTTCTGTTGTACATCCAGCTCCATCCTTCCCACCACACTCTCAGCTCGTCAGTAGTCCATAACCAGACCCAATCTCCTTGGGCAACCAGTCAGTTCCCTCCCCATTCAGTTTTCTTTCTTCCCCTTCTCTCCTTTATGCTTCCAGTTTCCAACAGGCCATTCAGCAAAGTCTACTCCTGACCATGCTTGGTGATGTAAGTGGAGGGGTCTGCAAGACAGCTGAGGATACAACAGGCTCCTTGGTTTCAATTCAGCCACCTGGAATTCAACCAGGGCTGCTTTCAAGCTGCCCTGCCTTGAAAACCAAGACTGCTAAAAAGGACAATGCAACATGCTAATTGAAGATAGAATACGTTGGTATTTTATCAGCAACATAATAGTAAAACTTGATTTGCAATTTAACTTTGGCCAACAAAACCAGATTTGCACAGAGAAAGTGAAAAGTCGCCTTTCAGCCACAAGTATCGCATGTCTAGTTCCGGATCTAAAGCACAGAAAGCACCATGCTCTAGACTAAGGCAGACTGATGGAACATTTCAAGGACAGAAACATTTATTTTTGTCTAGCTCCTTTCTAAAAAATGGTTGAAATCTTTTGGCCAAAAATAACTGGGTTAAAATAAAAAGAAGCCACATTTTAGCAGACAGCTGAATGGCACCTTCACAAGCCTCACAAATATTTAGTGTCATTGCCTTCTAAACCATAAATGTTAGTAGCACATCACACTAGTCTGAAAATCTCAAAGATAAACTTGTTTACAAGTAAGTCTCATAGCTTTGACTGCCACAGTGATGATTCTGTTCTAATCTGGTACGAAAACGTGGCTTTAACCGACAAGAAAAACCAATACACTGATAAGCTGAGTGTCAAGAATGAAATCGCCATTGGCAGTGAAATAAACAACTAGTTCTTTCCTGTCAACAAACTGCTAAAAAGAAAGTGTAACATATAAGTTACGGAACTTGATAATCATTCCACCTTACTATCCTAAAATGCATTTGCCCTTCCCTGTTGACAAGCTCGGGTAATACAATTCCAGGTAACCGACAATTAGTATATCTAATGCAAGGCTTTGTATAAACTTGTGAGTCCTCTTGATTCCTAAATATTCAAATAATTCCACCAAGTTCTTTTGAAGTATGAAATTAGAAATTCAGTTCCCCTCCTCCCAAAGGTACTTCCTCAAAACATTGGCCTCTGCTTTAAGGAACATAATTCTTACAAAACACTTTTAAATGCTGCAATCAAGTATAAGGTTATGAGGATCACACAAGCAAGTTAACAACACCACTGGCAAAAGTCCTTGTTAACTTGAAGTCTTAAATACTTATGACCACAAAAAAAACTTTCAATCTGCTCAAAGATCTTGTGATATTTACTATGACAGCAGAGAGTGTAGGGCTTCGTTTTTTACCAACCACAGCAATTGCAATTAATTCTTAGAAAGTAATAATTAATGCTATTATGCACTCTTAATTTCACCTAACTCTTCAAGCATAAGGAATTTTCTCTTGAATTGACATTCTCAGAATCTGTCAATAAAAGGTTTTCTGTGTAACATTGAAGGAGGAAGGTCCAGGTATAACACATACCGTTTCAGACTGACAAAAAGTTTATGGGTCTCAAAACTTCTTTAAAGCTTTAAGCATAAGGTACTTGACTTCTTGGATAAGAACTAGAATACGCAACAGGTTGCAGGAAAAAGCCCATACAGTGCTAAATAGGCAAACCACATTATTTTATTTGTAAATTTACTTATAGAATCATGAAATGGTTTGGATTGGAAAGGACATTAAGACTATCTAGCTCCAACCCCTCTGTCATTGGCAGGGACGTCTCAGCCTAGACCATGTCGCCCAAGGCTCTGTCCAGCCTGGCCTTGAACACTGCTAGAGATGGGGCATTTACCACTTCTTTGGGCAGCCTGTTCCAGTGCCTCACCACCCTTACAGTGAAGAGCTTCTTCCTTATATCTAACCTGAACTTTCCTTGTTTAAGTTTAAACCCATTACCAAGAATTTATTCCCAGACTTAAAAAATTGAATAAACTATGGCCCTTTTTCCACAATGACCTCTGTGCATGTCCTGGGGCTCTTAACAACGGCATGACCACAGTGCAGTAATGAAACCGGGACAACAGCTTTCATTTACCTCTTTGCTTACTTACAGCAAAGTAGCTTCAGCAGCAGGGAGCTCAGCATAGCCCAACTGCCTATATAATTTTCTTACTTCTCAAGCAACAACAGTAGTGTAGGCACAAGTGCCAGAAGAAATGTAGAAGAATGTGTAGTTTTGCAGAGGCCTCAGGCTCAGCTGTGCACGGCAGCCCTGGGGCCTCTGTTCTAACGATAAAATATTTCCTGAAAGACTGAGGAACATCAGAATGTGATTTGGTTCTTTCTATAATAAGTATACTTAATTTTATGCTTCCTTTTTCAAGTTCGTAAAAACATGTAAGCCATGACACATGCACATTTGGCTTTGGCCTATGTACAAGCAAATGAAATTCCGTATCAGAGGCTAACTTTTTCTGAATATTTTTCCATATATAAAGACAAGTGATTGGGAGAAAATGGCAGTTTAATCACAGACTTTACTAGCTGGCATCAGGCATAAATTAAGATCATTAATTTTGGATCAGCAATGAGATTTTAGATTTTGAACAAGTCAGACATCCGTATCACTGTGAATAACTGATCGACATCTTGAAATACTTAGGAAACAAAATCACAACACAGAGTGGACAGGAGCTGGCACCCACCAACTAGACAAACAGTTATTCTATACATTTTATCAAGTAGACAAACATGCCATAAGGAACACTGTGAGAGACTGTTACCAGAGTAACTGAGCTGTTCCTATGTTGTGATAAATTATACAAGTACTTTGAATGAATCCTAAAATCTACATAAACAAAATGATTTTATTTTTTTTAAATTATCAATTATTTTCTAAATTCTGTGGATTTGTTCATTTAATGATTTCTCCACTCATAAGGACAGGTTTCGCCACACCGAGGGAAGAGTCCAAGCATTCCAAAGGTGTTATGATTAAATCCATAGCTTTGCATGAATTGAGAAAGAACATAGGGAAAATGTAAATAGAAATAAAAATTGGGAGAAAAGTTGACTTGCTCTTCTTTAACTTTGGGAAAGGTCAATATAAAACAAGGATGCTGTCAGTCAAGATGCTGACATAAATAAAGTGATAAGGACTTTTAGAGTATAAGACAGATGCCTTTTGGCAAAAAAACGTATTAAAGTATTTATGGACAGCTCACTCAAAATATAACAGCCATTAAATTCTGAAATGTGCCACTATGCGTGCCAAAGAGACTTTTCATCTTAGTGTCATTTTCACTGGAAATCTGATGGGCTGCAGATTGGGTTTTTGTATTCTTTTACCTAAGAAGTCACAATAAACATGCAAGTGACATCTTAATGATCTTGGGAAATGAATGTGGTTTTTTTCTTAACTAAATTTAGTTCATTCTAATTTTCAGCATGACCCAAGGTTCTTTATTCTTTTAATGCATGGGGGCCTTATAACTAACAAAAATAAATCTTACACACTTAACACATCCTTCAGGCCAAAGAATCCCAAGCCAGCCAGATCATAATCTCTTTCACCTTTTTTTCATCACTCATTGTGATGGGAGGAGTACATTCGTGTGTATAAGGATGTGTAGCTATTATGTCCCAACACCCTTGAGTTTTTCTGCCAGTGTATAGTGTAATTCAGGGAATTCCAAGAAGAGGTACCAGCAAGGTCTGCTGTATATATACTGTACAGGTTATCCCCAAAAGAAACCCATGACAAACACTTTTTATGGCATATAAGATACAAACTTCACAGCTTAGAGGAAAACAGACTCGCAGATGAGATGACAGTGGAAAAGATCATGGCAAACCCCGTGAAGAAAGAAAACTTAAGGAATACTATGCTTTACACACGCTGCAAATATACGGTTCTATAGTAAAGTTTTAATAAATGAAACCAGACCTCTCATTTCCTAGCAGCCTCATCTCTTGAAGGCTGGAGCTTTCCTAAAGAGTGTTTAATTGTTTTCACAAGTGAAATTGTCAGCACCCAGAAAACTATCAATATTCAGACACCAACATCTAAGATCTGAGGCCATTGAGTGAAATTAGGCAAATTACTCCAAGGGGCAGCCAGTGCTTGCTCTGCAGAGATAGACAACAGGCAATTACTGCTGATTTTCAAGGCTATGACCAGCACTCTCCTAAAAACGTATCCCAAATCCAGAGGTATACAGTCTACATGATAGCGCTGTACCACCAGAGCCATCTTGCACCTGGGACTTGCTTCCATATTTCAAAGGGTGGCCACTGGGTGAGAAGTTATTATTCCAGTGCTGCCACGTAGGCAAAGAGGAAATATGGTTCAGAGTGTGGCCAAGAAGGGATGACAAAAAGAGGTGGCGAGCATAACATCTAATTTCTACCATTGCTGTCCTCTGCCACACAGGATTGTCATTTTTTCACCTATTATCTACATGAAATAATATTATCAAGTATCTTAAGACAGAGATTTTTGAAAGCTGATAAAATTAATAGCAAAGGGGTATAGAGCAGAGATAGTGAAAAGAGCTAAGTATTAACTAAATGCCTTCAAGTTTAAAGGCACATGTTCTGAGCTATTATTCAGTAGATCCAATCCACTCCTGGTTACAAATCTCAGGTGCAGGTGTGCCCAAAAGCCTCTAATTCAAGAGTAGACCCTGCCTGATTTAGCAGCAATGGAGATGTCTGGTGGTGCTAACAGCTCAAGTGTATAGGCTACTGAGCATGAAATCCTGGGCAGAAACAAGAAAAAATTACATTCCTCTCCTAGCACAAATACACATTCTTCTTGAAGATATGCAAGCTGAACACTTCTGTGTGATTTGATCAATGCTACACAATATTTACAATGGTTACTGCATGTAACAACCACAGCCATAAGTCCCTTAAAACCGTTATTGCTTAATGGATTACATGTCAGACAAGCAAAAACAGTTGTCGTAATGTTGCAGCATTTGCACTGTCATATTGCAATAATCTGTCTTAATGTTTTCATGACATATAAAAAGCCCATGAGTACTGGAAAAGTCATACATCAGCTGAATGATCAAGTAAGGGATGTGTCATTTGTAGAGGTCCAAATATATCTGTGCAGTTTATCACTTTTACTCAAGTGATTTGTCTCTAAATTGGAGATACATTAATTTGATGGGTGGACCACTCGGTGGATAAAGAACTGGCTGGATGGCCGCACTCAAAGAGTTGTGGTCAATGG
>JAVHNF010063281.1:0-12751 GCA_034783455.1 Micropsitta finschii
GAAAAAGGCCCTGTTGAAGAAGGGCTTTCTTAAGCTAAGATTGCAGTTATGGAGATTATGCAGCTAATGGCCAGTGACATCTGAGTTAGCCTGTACCAAGCATCACCAAGAATATCTTGTCATTATCTGGAGAAAGCCCCAAATTTAACGGACACAGAAATACTCAAGACAAGCAACCACCCAGCTGATGATTTATTGACCAAACTATTTGCCTTAAAATAATAAGGCAAGTGCATTTTTAATTGCCTTCTCTGTGACATGCCAAACCCACAGATCATCATTTAACCAACCACACTTACAATCCTGTGGCACAGCCATCCTCAAAAAGAGACACCTTTGGAAAAAAGGAAAACATATATTCCTTGCTGTACTAAGCAACAGCAGAAGAAAAATCTTTCCAGTAATACATTTCAATAAATTACATCTACTTGGAAAATAGAATGATGAATATACACAGCAAAAAAATACAACATAAGTGCACAATACTTACGTTATACGTGCAATGACCCAAAAGAGCCAAAATGTATCAGCATGATCAAGCAGATAGTCTCTCACTCTTACAGCATTAGCATCACTAGACAAACTGATCGGAGCTCCCTCTTTGCCCTTTTTCTTTTCTTTAGCAGAGTCATAACTACAGAATCAGAACTCTCTTCCAGTCCCCTCTCTGGCTTCAGGAAGGCCAAGCTCACCTCCAAGACAGCAGTATCTTTGAGGCACAGATGATGCAAATGACAATACCACACTTCCTAAAATTAACCCAGCAGAGACTTGCATATAAGCTTAAAATCATGCAACAAGGCATATGGATCCACAGGGCTCAACATCCTTAAGGAAAACCTGGTTTGCCCTTTCTTTTCTATAGGCCCATAGAATTCCATATAGCATCTAAGATATATCTGTCAGCTTTACTTTCCCAGGGACACAAAAAAGAATGATAGATGAATTCTGCAGACTTTAATGATTAACACAATGTTCTTGTCTTCTTTGTCCATTTGTCTGTTTGTTTTCTATGGAAGCAAAGCACAGACCCTTAGCTCATAAATATACTGCAGATTTCTGTCAGCATGCCTGTGCTTACCAGGGTTGTTAATAGCTGAGATGTCAATTTGAATACAATTCTACTTGTAGTTGTACTTGCAAAAAATATTTATAAAAAGCCTTGAATAAGATGCTGGGAATCCCAGACATCAAGTTATAACTCAACACATGATTAGGACTAATAGTATGCCAAAAATGAAGAGATCTTCTTGGCCTGTGCTAGCTGAGTGAAATGCACGTTCGCCATTTCTCACATATATGATCTGCTTCACCACACTACTATCTGTTTTCCTCATTTACCACAATTTCATTTCAAGTCTTCATGAAATTTTTAATCTAGGATCAGGTTAACACCATGAAAAATAAAGATATTATCGGGACAATGTGTTCTAGCAATTTGTCATCTTACTTGAATCTTCAGTTTCGGAGCTGCCTTGCGTGCCTTTGTAGATCTCTCACGTAAAGGTATATTAATTACATTAATTAATTTAAATTTCATTATTAAGTCTACGGAAATCTCCAAATTCCATATTAAACTGTAACATTTTAACCAAGATGAAATTTGAAGAAAGCCCATTGTTCCATTCTTGAAATGAACTGTAGACATAAAACACTGTGCATTATGGGCTTTCAACAAAATGGTGGTTTCCAAGTGCCTAAAGTCTGGGGCTTTTTAAACTGGAATGGGTTCCTATGCTGCTTAAACACTTTCAAAAAATATTACCTTTGTAGCTACTTTGCTGGTGCAGGATCTGGCATACTAGAACCCACTCCTAATAAAAGTTACTACTGCACTATACTAATTCCTGCAATAGCAGTAGCATCTTACAAATATTACACAAAAATGTGGTTTATTACAAAATCCAAATGGATTCCATAGGGTTACATGAGATGTAACTTACAGCAGAATGCATTTCTAGTGTTCCAAGAGAACCTCGGCTACACTTCATATTTCGGTTCTGTATATGATGAATTATTATTTTATTTTAGCATTTGGGAATTCACTGATTCGATAGTCATGAGAAATACCAAATACAAGAGGTAGAAATATTTGAACAGAGGCCACATAACAGAAGTCTGGGGTTTTCTTCATTAGTGGCATAACCTTCACATTGGCTAGTTAATATAATTACTGATTATGCTAAATTATTATTTGTGGCGTTTTAGCCTTTTATCCTCTGAACCTCAAGCTCGGACCTCATATCACAAACAAAAAGGCAACACGAAAAAAGAATTAGGTGTACCACAACAGAACCCTGGCACAAAGAACATGACAACAATTTGCATTTTTATCTTGCATTCCAGTGGAGGATCGTGAGAGACTTTAAGAACATTTAAAAGGGTACTTTGAAGCAATGCCCAAAGTAAAGTACTATTGGTCCCATCTAACTACAACTAAACAAAAGGTCAGAGAACCAGATTCAGAAATGTCTAAGTAATTTGCTTTGAAAAGAATGAATCTGTGGATCTCTTCTGTGTCCAAGGCATGAGACCACCCTACAACTTCTAGCAGTTGTTACCTAGCATGAGTAGCAAATATTTGTTTATTAAATAGGTATGTCCTACCCAAAATACAAGAGGAGCCTGACTGTGCATTGACAAGCTACGAATACTGGCAATCTTTTGGCTCTTTTTGTGTGCATTTCATTACCCACTAGTAACTTGACCTGCGTATTTACAGACGCTGTCTTTGGCTTGAACAACAGTGTTGCATCCAGTTCTCAATACAACGCATAACAATCTGAAACACCCAAGAACCTTTCCTTCTTTCAGCAGAGACCCTATCCAAAGATCACTTAGAGGAGTCTTTCAATTACTTAATGAGATGTAGATCAGATTTCTGGAAAGCAGACATTCAAGTCCTGATTTCAGTAAAGTGTATGCTGCAATGAATATCTTCTATCTATGCTCAGTAATCCTTTCATGCTTGGCATTTATACAGGAAGCATATATTTTCCTTATTTTCTTTTTCACAAATTTTGTAGTCATGTAACCAATAGCTGATATTAAACCATAAACAATACCCTAGAGAACTGTCATTAAAAATCTGGAGTAAAAGGAGCCTAATGAAACTGTACTGTTAGTGGTTGTATTATGTTTAAGTAAAATTATAATAGGGATGATATAGGTCTTAATTATGACAGGCTAGCATTTTCCAAGACAAAATTAAAAGAGCTATGTAGGAAAAACTGCACAGTACTTTATGTCATCAACGTAATTAAGGATTAGGAGAACAAACCAAAAGAATACCAAAATAATTGGCTACCCCAAGCTGTATTTCCAACTTGGAGTTTGCATTAATCAAAAGATCAAGTCTAAAATAACAGTAGAAAACCACACACCTAAAAGGATGATTACTCTCTTAAAAAGTCTGAGAAGACTTCTAACATGGAATTTCTTTCTATAGAAGGAAAAGAGTCATAGGTATCATACCAACTTTGACACAGAGGCGGACACAGCTTGGTTCAGCTCTCTGACCAAAACAGCCTGCAGGAGGAGCATCTGAAGAACCACTGAATAGGACTTTATTTTGTTGGGAGTTGCAAGTTTGTCTGTCATTAAGTTGTTAAGAGACCCCTTTAATTTCATGCATTGCTTCTCAATCTCTGGTACATATGTTGACCCACAGGACACCTGAAGAAGACAAACCTTTTAGATAAATAGAGACAATTTCTCACTCATCCAAGCAAGCAAGAAATGCTGGATGGAAATAAATATAGTAAATAAATAGCTAGAGTACCTTAAATTCTATTAGCTCTATGTGAAAATCACTGAAGTAATACTTACAAGAAGTGCAACTGAGCATAGGCATTTTTTAACAAAAAGCATGGCAGGTTTTTGTTTATTAAAATGTGTTGATTAACATACCCTCAAGAAACCTGTTGCACTCAGAGCAAGCCATAACCATCTGCTTAGACTGTGACACCTGCACTGCCCTTGGCCCATGAGGCACCCTCCTGGCCCCTGATTTATCTGGCAACAATGAACATTTCAGTCATGCTCTCTCCACTCACTCCATGTTCAATCTGCATTTTCACACTTTCAAGAAACTTCATCAGGACTGCCTTAAGAACAGGATGAATATCATCCAGACTAGTCTTCCTTTTCCTGTCTTTGCTTGTCTCCAAATACATGCTTACAGATGAGTGGGTAGGTCTATCCTATGTCGAAGATGAACAGCATATCAGGTCACTTTCATGATCTTTCTGATCCTACAGTGTTGAAGAATATCTTTTTACTCTTCAGGCTGCCTGAGAAATAGTGTGTTTGTTTCAGAAGTTAAGAGAAAAACGTAACTGCTCACAAAAAATAGAAAAGTAATTTGTATTAGTAGAAATTATTCTATAAAGACACTAATTATCAAGCTTGTGGCCACCTGTGGAAATATGAACATCAGACGGATATCACAGAAGTGCAATATGCAATAACAGTTAAAATTTATGCCACTCCCAGTGACATGCACATAATTAATAACCAGATTTCTGAAGTCACTCAAGTGGGTGTGGAGAGGGTGGGACCTGTATCAGGTGTGGTAGTGTTGCTTCAAGTATAAATTTATTGCAGTGCAACAAGGTCAGGACTCACAGCAAACTTCATTTCATGTAACTTGCAGACTCAGAAGCACACACTACACACGGTAAAAAGCAGGATGAAGGTGGAACTCTGGGCTCTGTCTTCGACATCAGTCAGTCCAGATTGTTTTGGGGCTGTAGTTCAAGCAGATGCAGGAGAAACAAGTGGCCACTGTAAGTCCAGCATGAACGACTGTGTGAATGCACTATGAGTCACATGATTCAGAACCTCCTGGCTATCACTAATGGTGAAGAAGTGCAGATTAAAGTCCCCCTGTTTTTCTTTATTAAATCCCTCCCATTAAAACCCAAGAGATTGTAGCAACGGTCCTGGTGAGAATTCATTTAGTACAACACTGGTGCTTAAGATTTCAACAACCAAGGTCAGCTAAACATACAAAACACACTGGATGCCAGTTCACTCATGAGTGAAATAAAATGTGCGAAGCAGCTTTCTACATTTCCTAGCCAAGTTTTGCTGCTGAGAAAAGAGTCAAATTACCCTTACAGCACCTGAACTCATCAGTGTGACACACTGGTACCTCCCAGCTTCCGTTCCCACTCTTCACATACTTCAGTGCATAGACCCTGAGCATGCAGATTAGAGAGGATGTCAGGGCTCAAGGGCTAGTGGGAACCTGGGATGGTCTATGAAGACGTGTCAAGACAAGGAAAAGCATTGCAAGCTGGCTGGACAGGTAGCTCCATTTCATGTTCTGTACAAGGGTCCAATGCCAGCCATACCTCAACAGTGCCTATACTTTTTTTTTGTCTTCTCATCAATCTTTTCCCAAGCATCTTCAGGAAGTCTTTAGCTTCTCTCAAGGCTATTTTGTCATTTGTTTAGAGCTGACTGGGATTTAAAATCCACAAAGATGGACAAAACTTTCCTCTTGGCATGAACGGATAGATGAAGTCCTAGGACTTCATGGCAACATGAAAACCATTTGGTAATTGCTCAATTTTGGGATTAGGTTGCAACTTGGCATCCATTTCATGCTTGCACAGTGTAAATATTTCCAAGTGAATCCAAATCATATATGTAGCTTATCTGAGTACATGATTAATTAACACGTACTGTCTTTTCTGTGATTTGTGCTAGTCAGTGGAATTTATCCCCAACATATGTTACTAGGATTCCTTTTTGTTGCCTTTTTCAGTCACTGAAATGGCACATCCATTTTATGACATATGCTGTACATATATATATATATCTTTTGATCACATAAGAGCAAATGTTACTGTGGTCTAACTTAATGTTGTAGACACACTGACCTTTTTATTAACAAATCGACAGAAAATGTACATGGGAAAAGACAACACACTAAGATGGAATATGAGTGACTGAGCACAATTAGGAGAATAGATTTTACAGGATTATGTTAAATGTCCTGTAGATTGCAAAGATGTCAGCTAAAACTAATGTACCAGCTGCTGTCCAAATAGATCACAAAAGTCCCCGTGCTGTGCAGGGCTTAAAATAGAGCAGCTGATGAGTAAGATGGTATCTCTTATATAAACTTCACATTTCATGCACTAAGACTTTTCATTGTCAAATATTCCTGGGGTTGTTATTTTCCAAGAACAATCCACAGCAGAACAAAAGCACCAAATTCTTCAACTTTTCAGGCTTTAAATTTCAGTTATTTTCATGCCACACAAAAACTCCCTCCTGCTCTGCTTTGTGATTCATATGTTTGGCTGATTAACATTCCTGGAACTCAGAACAAGAAGGAAATCTTCCCTAAGTACTTCCTGTCTTTCTACATGTACTAATAACAAGACGGAGTCCTCCCACCTTTCCCATATACAACATGCCAGGCACACCTACTGGCTGATATTCCCATAAGCCTCAGAAACAGTCTGCTTTCGCTCTGTTTTTAAATAGCATGCATTTTCTCTAGGAAAAAAAAAATACTGTTTGTCTAACATTAATATGTATCAAAGCAACATTAATAGACTACTAATTGCTGACAATGGAGAAATTATAGCTCACTCTAAACACAGAAGATGAATTGCTCTTTCTTTTTAAAAGATGGTTCTTGTCTATAGCTAAATTTATAAAGCATGTTACCTTAAAACACTGTAAAGAGTACAGAAACATGTAATGTTGAGGAAAACTACACTATGTCATGCACTTAACCTTGCAGGCCTTAACTCCAAATGCCTAACGGAATTAGCATGAAGTCGGTGCTGAATTTTGACTGTGTAAGAATTAAGTAAAAACCTCACAATAAGGTCTAGTATATTCAAAAGATGAAATGCCAAAAAATAAAATCACTGTCCCACTGTCATATTACAGCCTGTCAATCTGGAAATCCTAAAAGAATGAATTCAAATTATGCCATCCTCTACTAAAGCCACTGATTGTTAAGCTTTTATTAAAGTTATCAGCACTAACTGCAAATAGAAACAAGCCCCTAGTGTTTAAATATTTCACTGCTTCTTTTCAGAATATGTGCCCCAAGCATCATGTTTTCCTTGTATTTGGAATACAGCTAAAACGTTTTGTCTAACTGATATGAAAAAATCACCAGAGGTGCTGAGTGGCTTACCAGACTCTTTAGAAGGCTGCTAGTGAGGTGCTCCACTTCTAATTGTGGCTTTGCATCTGCCTTAGTATGTGGGTGTAGCCCTGGCCAACACATTTAATCTCCTGGCCTGTTTTTCAATCTGTAAAAGGAAGAATATTATACTTATTTAATTAGTACAGCCTGTGGCCAATAATGATTTAAAAAAAACCCCAAACTCTTCAAATATTTAACTGACATTTAAAATTCCAGCTATTCCTTTCAGTTCAACTGATTTTGCATCTTTTTTACCCCCTAAAGTAGATGAAGGCTGGTTGAAAAGCTTTCTCTGTTCATTTCATTACCAAGAGGAAAAGTCTTCTTGTTCCCTTTTTTCCTCACTGATTCTTACCCTCATTTCAAGTCAAAGCTGCATATGCACTGCCTTGCTCTGGCTATTCTGTGAAATTTAGCTTACAGAATTGATAGATCTTGCTACCATGAAATGAAGCTTTATTCCAGTAATAAATTAAGCTTCACCCTACCACAGTGGAGTGTTGTGACCCTTTGGAAATGCAGATCTTTTTTTCAGTGTACTAAGAGAAAAATTATCTTTCTCATAGCACTGTTCAAGTGAAGCTTCTACCACTCTTAGAAGGATGCAAGGCAGGTAAGGAAAAAAGAAAATAAAGGGCTATAAAGGCTATAGCTTTTCTTGCTAGTAAGAAACAGATCAGTCCTATTCAAAGATGTAGTTGCCACAGGACAATACAGCATTGTAATACCTCCTACCAAGAAAAGGCAGTAAAACTCCATCCTGGATCTTAGTACCTGCACCAAATCTTGAAATGCAGTCAGGAATTTCAGGACTGGTTTTGGTCTAATTTGTTTCTAACAAACTGGCTTAGAGATACTATTTTCTTTTTTTGTGTGTGTGATGGAAGAATCTCATACCAACCAACTCTAGGTTTTTGCACTCTGCATAAAAATACAGAAATTACTATGGTGTTGCATCAAAATTATTCCAAGAATTGACACATATTTTTTTTTATCAACAAAAATGGTAACTAAAACTTTAGTGAACATTTTCACAAAATTTTAGAAAAATGCAAAAAAAAAAATAAAAAATAGGAAGAAAGCCCCCCATAGAAAAATGTTATTTGAAAAGGTTGTAGCCTTCAAGATTTAGAATTTAAAATATTTTATTCACTAAAATTTAATTAACATATTCAAAATTTACCATCTCTGCTTCACAAGTTCAGACTTCCAGTCCCTGAAAAATCAATTACATATATTTTTAATGAAGCAAAAACTCTCAAAGTGCTCTGAGCTCCATGAGGTTTGAATCCAGATAAAGATAGAAGTTCTTTGTCCTGAGCCTTCCATAACGATTGAAAAAATACTGCAAAGAAATACACAGAATTTGTTAACTCCCTGGCTTTAGCCTCATTTCCTCATTAGATTCTTCTTCCTGTTTTTGTTATGCTGCCAGATATTGGATTGCAAACTCTTGCGAGTTCCTATTGAGTCTGAGAATATTAATTGGTGTTCTTAGAGACCACAGGGCTGAAATCAATGGATTGTATAAGAATCTTCTCTTTTTGTCTGAAAGAAGCTTCTAGCCCTTGAAATTATGACAAAGGTTGGGAAGAAGAAGAATGGATTTTAAAGAGCTCAGAAGGAAGCATGCATGTGAAAAAGTCAACATTTATTGCTTTATATTTATGATTTTTAATGCTGGAATTTAGAAATACCGTGGTTGGAGGTACACTCTTTAAAATAACAAGTGTTTATACAAACAAAGGCAGAAAAACTTACTACTCTCAGGGCTTAGGGGTTGTAATAACTCAAGAATTTGGAGAACAATGAAAAGAGTGAGTAAGCAATAGCTTATTAATACAAAACTTTAGGTTTAGAGGTGTTTCAGCCAGCCACATGAGCTGTGACAGACTTTAGTGAACAGGCCACCACTGTGAGGTTTTTTGCATAGATCTGCCAACAGGCCAAGCCATAGCTTCTACGTTTTCTGCTCTCATAACTGGGTTGAACCATGGCACCAGCTTTGTGTAATGTTGAGAAATATGGGTCAGTATGTCTCTGGGTTTATTATAGACAGAACAAGAAATCCAGGTATTCAGGTATAAAGTCTTGCTAATTTTCTATGAGCTATAACTTTTCCCGCTGCAGATAACATCAAAGCTCATGTATCAGGAGTCAAATGGAGGAAGACATTGGATAAAAGTGTAAGACAGGCAAGATAACATTGCATGTCTGGAAACCTATCAACAAAAAGCAGCAGTTTGAAATGCTGTAAAGCAGCTGAATCCACAGTTAGGTGCTAAAATACACAGCATATCTTGGACATATTTTGGAAGACATTAAAAAGTAAAGATGTAAAATAATATCGCAAATATATTTTACAAAAACTCACACTCCAAAGACCTAGAGCTTTGTGTCCCTCTGTATCTCCGATCAGGGTCATTTATCATGTTTCAGCGAAAATGCAATTAAAACATCAAAGGATTAATTTGGCAGGTTACTTCTGAACATCTGTTACTGTTCCAGAGATATAGCAGAGACTGTCTGAAGGCAACTCTTGCCCAAAAAACCCACACAAACAAACAAAATCCCTATCAGTTGTTATCATTTAAGAAACTAGATTCCTTTTTGTGCTTGTGGCTAGATAGCTAGAATAAATATATATATATATATATATATATATATATAAGACAAATCACAGATTCTAAAGTGAAACCACTGAAACCTTATTATACATTAGGTAGGCTACATTTAATGAAGATCATACCTGTTACCCTTCTTGACACAAAGTCAAAACCTTAAGATCAGGGAAGTGGTTACTGTAGCATTCAAATGTGAAGAAGGTAGAGAAAATATCAGTTTGACCATGGGCTAGTTGTTCCAATAATCTATTAATAAACACAATTTTCAGTAGAATCACTAATAGCACACTCTCCTCCTGGTTTTAAATCATAATTTTAAGACAGAAATTACTCCAAATTCTGATGTTTAAGCATGGTGTAACCACTGACATATTGACAGAGTTAAGGAGGAAACTAAACTCCTGCTTCAGATCTAAGTTACTACCTGCTTTAAAAGAAGCATAAAATCTGAAAAATAATCAGGACAGAGCTGATTAGATGAGGAAATGCCTTTGCTGTTGTATCAGACACACCTGTGCACAGTGCCCCAAGCAGAACACACAACAGAGCCGGTCTTTCCAGCAGGTTCCACAATTTGTGGTGTGATCTCAGGTTCAAGTGCTCCTTCAAGTACTACCCTTGAAGGGAAAGTATCCTACCTTTGCTCGAGCCTTACCTCTTCTGTTTGCTTTTTGTGTTTAAAACGTGGATAGAAGGGTGATGCCAAATCTTTTCTGGCAACAATAGCTGAACTCAGGTCTTATTAAACCTCAAACTATCATTTCTTAGCTCTTTTGCACTCTTAAAACTTTGAAGAATAACAGTCAATATAATAGACGCCTTACTAACCTGCAGAGAGAAATTCCCTACACTGAACTTAAACCTATTTTAAAGAAACTCGCAGAATAGAATTGATACATATTATCATATGTTAAAAATCAGAATTTGATTAACCAGATGTTATTTTCTGTAATATTTCATTAATGGAAACTACAGTATAAAAACAATTCAAAACAATCATTTACTGGGAAATATGACATATGGCCTGTTAAGCTGCTTTCCTACAGAAATAGCTAAAGATCATTACTCCTGGCATCATTCCCTACAACAGTCACTGGCCCCATTAAAACAGGCAGTATGTGACTGAGTCCATAAGGAAGATTATTCCTACAGATGGGTAGAAACAATGATGAAAACTACAAAGGGTTGTGAGAAAAAAGTAGTCAAGGAGACTTCACCACCTCCATAACTTCTGTGCACTAAACCAGATCAAAAACATTGCTGGGGAAAAAAAAAGGATGCATTTCCTCCTTGCTCTTCATGGTACACATTTCCATTTTAGTAATCTACGGTATTTCATTTAACTTGTTCTGCTGGAGGGTTTCTCCTCAAGTAGGAATATCCGGATGTGAACAGGAAGTTTGCATCCACCACGGGCCACTTGTTGCCTGTGTTTAGTCCTAATTCAACTAGGTGGAAACCAAACGTTAATGCTGTCAGAGGCTGAGTTCATGTTCTGCCATAGTGGATTGGAATAACCACAACCACACTGTGATAACACTGCAATACAAGCTACTCAAGTGATGTTATACTAGTGAATGTAAACCAAACACCTGTGATGCACATTTCTGTCCTGTGTGACATCACAGGACAGGAAATGTTAAGACAATTATAATGTAGCAATGGTAATCTTATGTAGCAATAGTATAATCACATTTAGCAAATGTTTGCATTTGAAAGCAGCTATCCTGTGATTATGTTCTTGCAACACATTCCCTTTACCCGCCAGCACTGTTGCGTGGATTGTCTAAATTTAGACTATAACATGGCAACGTAGATAGCTTTACTATCTATATCCCATCACTGGCCTTTTGCACATGCTGAATAAAGCTACTGCTGCATACTCCATTGGCATTATATGATCACACTGGGAGATGATGGAGCATTTATAGAATCACAGACTGGTTTGGGTTGGAAGGGACCTTAAAACTCATCTAATTCCAAAACCCTGCCACGGACAAGGAACCTTCCACTAGACCAGGTTGCTCCAAGCCCCATCCAACCTGGCCTTGAACACTGTCAGGGATGGAGCAGCCACAGCTTCTCTGGGCAACCTGTGCCAGGGCCTCAGCACCCTCACAGGGAAGAACTTCTGCCTAAGAGCTCATCTTAACCTCCCTTCTGTCAGTTTAAAGCCATTCCCCCTTGTCCTGTCACTACAGGATATATATGTCACTACAGAATATTATAAATATTCAAATTTATGGTGGTGAATCTAACAGCAGGATCATACATGTGCTTGAGACGTTCTGAAAGCTGCTGCAAAGCCACACAGTGTGAGGACTCGCAAAATAGGGCGTGCAGTGCTACGTCAACTTACCGACGTGGCATTGTGTACAGGCACACACTGTGTGTCCTGTGAGGCAGACACAAGCTTGATTTGCCGAAGCAGGATGTCAACATCAGGAGCCACACTGCACCATGCGGCTGAGGCAGCAGTGGGCTAGAAGACATGCACCGCCATCACAACGCGATGGTGACTCCGCAGCGGGCCAAAGCGAGAACGGAGAGCCCAAGCCAACACGGGAAGACCAGGCGACAAGGTCCTCCTGCCCGGTGTGAAGCACCTCAGCGCTCCCTGACGTGACCAGGGAGGCTCAGCGGGCTGCAGGCCCGTGTCTGCCACTGAGGGCTGAAGCCAGGCCCGGGCACACGCCGCCGATTACAGCCTACACGGCCGCTGTGCTGCTCTGAACGCCTCACACGGTGACGCCACGGTCCAAGCTGGTGCCACCCGCCTGAAGCGGAGGCACCGAGGCAGGGACGGGAGCCGGAGGCCGCTGCTGGCAGCGCTCCTGCTTGCCGGGTGCGGCGTGCTGGACCGCGGCTTCCTGAACCCGGCGGGGCCGGTGGCGGAGGCGATCCGAAACGAGTTCTTCCTGGTGTGCCTGGTGATGCTGTTCGTGGT
>JAVHNF010063283.1:0-10358 GCA_034783455.1 Micropsitta finschii
CCACCGACAGGTATGTGCTCCGTGGGGCCTGGTAGGGCCATTGGGGGCCATCAAAAGGCCCTGGGGTCCCATTATTTGGGGGCTTCTGCGAGCTGTTGGAGTACATTGGTCTTCTGGAGCAGTAGCACCGGTCCCCCTTGTGCAGGTGACCCTCCCCATAAGCACAGCCTCTTTATAAAGCAGGATAGGCTGATGCACCCCAGAGAAGCTTTGCATTAAAATACCTTAAGCTTTTATTTAATCTGAAGGGTTTGGCCTCCCACCCCCCCTTTTATAATCAGCTCTTTATTCTGGAGGGGATAAAAGGTGACTTAAAAATCTGATGACTGAAGAGTGCATCATTTAATTGAGTAAATAGATTGGTTTGCCTTCTGCCTGGCTCTGGATCCTGTCCCATTGCTGCTCCGGCAGAGACAAGCATGTGATTAATTAACTCATTCATGTGAACTGTGGTCAGTTCTGGGCTCTTCAGCACAAAAAAGACAAGGAGCAACTGGAGAGGGTCCAGGGGAGGCCACAAGGATGATCAGGGGTCTGGAGCATCTCTCTTACAAGGAGAAATTGCGGCAGACGGGCTTTAGTCTATAGAAGAGCAGACAGAGAGGGGAATCTCATTAATGCAGATCAATATCTCAAAGGCAGGTGGCAGGGGATGATGCCATACTCTTTTCAGTGGTGCCCAGAGACAGGATGAGGAGCAGTGGCCATAAACTAAAGCACATGCATGAGGATACAGGTATATATAGTATGTGCGTATAGATATATATATTTGTATTGCTTTAGGGGGTGGATATATATGTAAAGAGTGAGCGTGTGTGTGTGTGTCTTCATTTCAATGGAACAGTCCTGGCCAAGGAGCAGTGATGATGAAGGTGGATGTGAAGAGCTAAGACCATCAGGGCATCCCAAGGGAAATAACAGCCCCCAAGGAGGGGATTGCCTTAAGCACTGATAAGCAGCCTGGCCTGAGTGCAAAATACATTCAATCAACCCAAAACTACAGTGGGGAAAAGAGACATTAAACGAGGCAGCTGGAGCTCCCAGCTCCCTCCCAGCACAGGGAGGGGTCTCTGCACCTTCACCCTGGGGAGCACAGTCACAGTGTCCAAGATGGCAAAAATCCATGTGGAGACTGCCCCGGCCCAGCCACAGGTACCACATGGGGCATCTCCAATGCCCTTCTGCTGATGCTGCTGAGCAGTGCCTTGAGGGCCATGAAGTTCATGGGAACTTCAGAAAGACCTGGGATTTGTTTGGTTTTATTAACCCTGTCTTGACTGATCTCCCTCACCCTCCACTGCCGGCCCTTATGGTCCCTGTGCAAGCGCACAGCACCAAAGCAGAGCAGGGTCCTGGTGGCAGTGGGGGACACAGGACCCACACTGTTACAGGGTTTTCTGTGGCTTTTTCTCAGCAGCAAGAGGTTGCAAAGTGGAGAATAAAGCCAGCAACACCTGATGCTCTGGTTTAAAACTATCTCCTGCTCCCCCTGAGTCCCTGCTGGGCCCCAGATCCTCTTCATCTCGTGTCTCTGGCTCACTCTGCAACGCACCAAGCTCACACACCATGGTACCAATGTGGGGAGATTCAAAAGCTGCACCACCAGCACCGACCTTTTTTATTTTCCCTTTTTATTTTGGGTTCTCATTATAAATATTAACAAATCTGACAAAAAGTACACAGATTGATAATACCGAAATACAAAAGTCTTTTAGGATGCAGGTAAGGACAGTTTCTGCAGCCTTCACATGGTAGAAAAACATCGGTATCAAACATTTCACAAGGCCTGGCATGACAACCACCACTGCATGCAGCTGGGACAGACAGACGGATATCCGCTTAGAAAAGACTGGGATACAAAGTGAAGGGACCCCCACACACATCATGTCCTACTCCACTTCAGTTTCATAGCAAGATGTGCTGAAACACATGGTGGATTGAAAGTAACTTTGCAAGAAAAGGGAGGCACAGCCGACACGGTGCTCCTGTGGCTCTCCTGGAAGCTCAAACCCAAGGCAGGTTTTGAGGTGCTGGACCAGTGACAGACTGAGAGGATTACTGGGAACATCCTACTTGACACGCTGCTGGCATTCAAACAAAATCCATGCGTATCTGGAGAGTGCATTACAAATATTCAGGTTTAAAAAAAACCCTATGAAGGTTGGTTCCCTCCCCCCATATCAAACAAGGTGTAACACGATCGTCACTTTAGAAAGCAGACATAGGTTTCCAGAGATCCAATTGCTCTCCAAAAAAAGAAGTTGGCAACACACACACACACACACACACACATAGAGCTACAGGGCTCAGAAGCTGCAGGTAATTGAGACTGATGGGCAAACAGCAGCTCTTCCTAAGAAATCATGGTTTAAAGGCTTTGTAACTTGCTGGCAAGGTGCAGCATTTCACAGACAGTTTTAGCTCGTCCCACCATGTACCAGCTCTTGTGCAAATGTGACAAAGCAGTGTTTGCACAAGAGGCAGCGGCTGGTGGGATGAGGATGCAGGGACCGGCCAGCGTGGGTCATGGAGGATGAGAGCTGGGATATATCATGATAATATTATTATACTATTACTGTGCTGTACACAGAAATTTGGTCTGGAAGCTGTTTGAGGCAGAAAATAGACCAACAAATGGCCGTGCTGGAGCTGAGCATCTCTGCAAACGAACACTGCTTGGCCCCGTGGCTCAGCTCACACCAGCAGCTCACAGTGCAAAGTGCCTTGGTTGGATTTTAGGCAATGGAATGAATTGGAAAAGGCTGAAAAAGAGAAAAGTGATAGAAAAATTTAGCCTGAAAGCCGGCTTTGCTGGAAGAACGGGCATGCTGGAGCCTGGATGTGTGGCTCCGGGGGGAAGGCATGGTTTCACCAGGAGAGCGGCTACTTCCCCTCTTCTGCCCGATCCTGGGACTGTGAGAGGGAAGCCATAGTCTGCACAGCACTGCCAGCTTGCTGGCTACCTTCACATGGGTTACTGGAGAGGACGAGCACAACATTCCTGGAAGGAAAGCAAACAGTCTTCTAGGTTACCAGAGGACACAATCATTCAAACGGAGGAGCTTTAAATGCATAAAAGACTGTTTAGGCCCAAATCACAGAGACTGACAAACCACCAGAAATATGGCACAATTGCCTTGAGAAAACAGTACCAGGTTTTAGTGACACCTTTTGCTCATATTAGATACATGAATGGAAATGATGCATTCACTCCTGCCACTGAATTGCAAGGCAGCGAGAAGGTAATTCCGTAGAGCAAAGAGTTAGGAGAGGAGTCACAACTGCAGTGCATGCAGGCGTGTGGTGTCCATGTGCACGTGTGTGTGTGTGTGTGTGCATGCGTGTGCATGCTTGTGTGTGTGTGTGCATGCGTGTGCATGCTCATGTGTGTGTCAGGGTGCAAAGAGGCATTTTGGAAAAGCCTTAGGGGATGGGACCTGCTGAGCAGAGCAAACCGCTGCTGCCCTGCTCCTTGGGAAGGGATTCCCTGCAGCCAGGCCGTGGCATGGGGTGTCCCGCTCTCCCGGCTGCCCCAGTACCACGATCCCCCGTATCCAAAGCCGTAAAGGAGTGAAGTCCAAAGGCTGTGGCTGGTAGAGCTGTGCTGGCCCTGGAAGCAGCTCTGTGGGGCTCAGTCGCTGAGGACGGCCCCTGGCAGCTCGTTCGTTAGCGTGTGCCAGCGCTCGATTTTCTTGTCCTTGTTTTTCAGGCAGTCGAACCAGTGCTTCAGCCGCTCACCCTTGGCGTTAATGCCCAACACGACTCCACCTTGAGACACAGACACAGAGAGAGGGAGAGGTGGAGGTGAACATCAGCCCTGTGAGGGATGCTGAGGGACGCAGGATGGATCCAGGTCACGCAGCTGCTCTCACAGCATCCGATGCCACAACCTGATGTGACACACGGGCAATCACAGCCTGGCTTCCCCAGTGCCTCATGGCTGTGGTCTGGGACCTGCTTGTGTTTGTGCCAAGCATTCATTGCAATTGCAGCGGCTGTCAGAGACACTGGGCACTTGTTAGCAATACATCACAGTGACCGGTAACAAAATCACAAGAAGCCTAGACATCCAATAGAGATAAATGAAACCTCCCCTTAAACCTGTTTTTCACTCAGAAGATCTGAAAGCAGAAGGGAGAGGAGGATGCATCTTCTCCCTGATTGGGTGCTGCTTGTGCAGGGGGTGTCTGAAGCAATGAGCAGTGGGGCTGGCTGTGGGAGAGGAGGCTCAGGTGCAGGAGTGGGATAAAAGCAGAACAGAAACCCAACAAGAATGAATGTGGGATGGAGAACAAGCCAGGAGGCTGGAGAAGTTTAGGAGAGCAGCAGATGAAACAAGAAGAGCCACAGAAGGTGAAGATAAAAGGAAAAAGGAGGCCTCTGGAGTGCCCCACTCACCTATGAAATCATTTGATTTCCCGATATCATAGTCCCACACTGTGACTTCCAAGGTCTTTTTTGCCAGGTCCCCGTGCTTTATTTCATAGCAAAACTCCTGTTGGGGAGCAGAGACAGAGTCAGAATGAACCATGGGGCTGGGTTGGGCTTTTTTTCCTCCTTTTAAGTCTGAGGACTGAGAAAGCCCCTGGCTTTCAACAACCATCAAAACCCCACCTCATTGAACTCGGGGTTCAGCGTCTTCTTCTTCACCGCTGTCTTATGCTTTGATTTCTTGTCCTCATCTGGTTTCAAGTAACTGCAACGAAACCAACGCACTGTCACACACAGCTCCCATGCCTGCTCTCAGCTGTAGGGCCCTTCCCTGCAGCCCAGGCATGCATGGGACCACCTCTGGCTGTGGGACAAGCTCCTGAGCAGAGGCATGGTAAGATGGGGGACTGAGCCCTCCAAACCTGCAGCTCCCTCCTCCCCTACCTGCTGAGATGCTGGAGATGGCTGGAAGGGAGCAGCATTTCCCCATTTCCCCACGTTAGCACAAGACCATCAGAGCTGCCATCAGAGAGCACCACTTATCCCATCTCCAGTCCCTAGGGGACACCGGCACTGCACGCATGCTCCCAGCTCCCAAAACCCAACACTTCCAGCCCAGATTAGTCCAGATTTGGGGCTGTGTGACCACTCTGCTCATACAGAGCCTCGCCAGGAGACAGTGGCCACAGGCAGGTGTGTAAGTGCAGGAGCAAGTGCAGTGGCTGCAGCTTTGTACACTGTTGTTACCTGCAGTTATGTTGCAGCACAGCAGCAGGTTCAGAAAGCAAATGAGATTAAGGTGACATCAAGCAGTCAGGGCACCTGAACTCTCTGCCATCGCTCTTTTGTGCTGGTGCTGCTCCTTTAAACATCAGCTCTACTTCCTTGTTGCACTTTCCAGATCTTGCTCATAATTAAAAAATTAGGGCTTGTACCAAGAAGCATCACTTTACATCTGCCCTGTTTCAAGCCCTGCAGATACAATCTACTGCAGGCAGCACAAGGGGCACCTACAAAACAACTGCACAACAACCGTAATTCTGTTAGTTCAGGGGCTGAGCCTCCAATGAGCATTTAAAGAAGCAAGAGCAGATTTTTAGGCAAACACCTCCACTCCTAAAGAACAATTCAATAGGAAGTGAATGCGTGCTGCTGCTGAACTTCCTTACAGGCCTCCCTGGTGCAGTTTATCCCAGGAGCTCTGCCTGAACAAATGTCACCTCTGAAAGTGCCAAAGTTTGGGTCAGCACTGGGGGAGCACAGGGGCATGGGATGGGTCCAGGGGTGCTGCCGGCCCTTCCTCACCATGGCCCCTGCTTTGCAGAGAGTGAGTTTGAAAAATGCTGTGCCAAAAAACCCCGGGGAGCTGTGTGGATGCAGGGCTCTGAGTCAGCAAACCACCACCTTCCTCAGCATCCCCTAACAGCCCCAGGATGACACCACCTTCCCTGAATCACTTGGGTGAGGCTGAGTTGTGGCAGCCCATTACAGTCGTTTAAATGTCTTTTTTCATTTAATAACACTGGTATTTTTCCAGTCATTCGCATTGGAAAGTGTCTGTGGGACCTGCAAATGTGCCCTCAACTCTGCTAACCAGACCCTGGAGCCACCCGAGCCATGGGCTGCACCTAAAGTGCTATCTGAACTAATCACACACACACACACTGTGTAATTAGAGCCTTTCCAAGGATGATGCGGACTGAAAACACTGTGGATATCACTGGGAAGGAAAACAAAGGTGCTCACAGCTGCTGGTGAGGTCCAGGTCCATTGGGCACAGGCACTGTCCTGCTCAGGGAGAGTCCAACCCCACGCTGACACATGAGACCCACCATGCAATCGGCAAAGCCCAACCATACCTGTCTGCTTTGGGACCCATTCTGCCCCTGCCACAGACCCTCTCCCAAGGGCCATGGGCAGCGCTGAGCCTGCCATGGGGCACCATGGCCACCATCAACTGGCAAGGACAATGTGCTCCCCTGGCACAGCCACACAGCACCGGCAGCTCCTGCACACATGGAGCTTTGAAGCACTGTAAAATAATCACTGAGCAGTAACACGCTCCAGGTGAATGCAAGCTGCTGTGTGACACCTTCAATTGCATCTCCTAATGAGCTCAATTAGTTTCCACTGCAGGGAGAGACAAGAGGGGACAGCACAGCCTCACCCGGCCTGGCACGACACGGAGCAGCACTCACATCTTGACATAGGGGTCGGAGTAGCCATTGGCATCCATGGCAGCGAGGTGGGCGCAGCGGATGATGCCCACCAGCAGCCCCTGCTTCTGTGAGCTGTACTTGAGGTAGATGAGGATCCGTCCACGCTCCTCCAGCGACTTGTCCTCTGTTTTATCTATCTGGGGAAGGGAATGCACACAGTCTGCAGGCTGCTCCAGGACAGCATGGCCGGACACCTGCCTCCCCACTGCGAGGGATGCTCTGCCCATCCCTGATCATGTTTGAGGAGTCAAACTAACCCACACTCCTGTGTGCCACAGAGCCCATGCTGGGGAATGCTGGCCTGACCCCCACCACACTCACCGGCAGCTGCTTCTCCAGGCAGATGCTGAAGTTTTTGGTCTGGTTGGGTTTTAGTTTCTTCAGCGGGATCCGCGTCTCTCCAATGAACTCGTTGTGGCGGAACTTGTCCTCATCGCAGACTGAGATTCTGCAATAAACATGGGGTGAGTGGGGCTGCTGAGGAGAGAAGAGGCGATGGCATGGGGCAAGGGGCTGCCCTGGCATGTCCCCCACTGAGGGGATGGCTTCAAGGCCACTGCTCCCCAGGCCAGTGACTGCACCTCCTTCATAGGCAGCTGGAGGACATAAATCTGCTGCTACAGCCTCGCCAGAGCAGCTCATGATGTTTAAATGTGACACCAAATGTCCTGATCTGCTTCACCTCCACAGCAGAAACCTGAGGCTGCCAGGATGGATTATGGGCCAGGTCTGGGGAAGCACGGGGATGAGAGAAACAGAGGCTGCATTACACCATGTCTCAGCTCCTTCACACAGTCACAAATGTAGAGCCACCTGCACACCCCAGCTGGGTTCCAGAGCCATCTCTTGTGCTCAGACCCCATCCTGGCCAGGGCTCCTGCACCTCTTGGGATGGCTGTCACCCTGCATGCATTGGGCTCCTCCAGGGAGATGCTCACAAACCCCGAACATCACAACCTGCACTGCTGCAGTTGCTGAGTTTAACACACCCCAGCCCAGGCACTGTCAGGAAAGCAACCCAGAGCCTCAAGCATCCTCATGGCTCTTCTATTATCAAAGTCATCAGTGACTAAAGCAAAACTCATCTGAGCTGCCGGCTGCATCCTGCCTGGCTGTGAAGGCTCTTCCTAAACCCACTCTTGAACTACATGGCCAGAAGCGTGATTCCCAGCAGGGCTCCCTCTCTCCCAACCTGAGGAGTTCCTGAGTATGTCTCAGGGTGTCCCCTGGTCCTGGGGATCTGGCTGCCCAGGCTGGGACACAGAGGGGGTCCTCCACCTCCTCTTCCACATTGCAGACATGGGATCTGCAGACCCAGCCTTGCAGAAGGCATCACACCTCGGCCAAGCGCAGCTCTCCCAGCCCTGCCGGGGTCCTGCACCCCGTGACGACAACTACATCAGAGAGCAGTGACGGAGATGCTGAGTGAAGGCTGTTTTCCATGCAAAAGCTATAAATGCCTTTCCCTGAGCTGGCAGCTAATGAGTCATTCCTCTGCTGCTTCCCAGCCCATTCGCAGCATCAGGAGAGACAACAGAAGTGCAAAGTTAGTGCTTGCAGGAAGCCTCTGCTCACAGCTCCTAAAATCCCAGAGAAGGTTCAGGAGGTTGGTGGCTGCCTTGAGAGGGACCGGCCATCCCCAGCAGTGCCGCTGGAGCTGGAGACAGGGAAAGCCATCCCATCCCCACCAAAGGAAACATCCTGCATCCCTACAAGAACCGTGTAGGGACCATCAGGACTCTACACCCATAAAGGAAAGGTGTTTCCCTTCCCTTTCCTCCTTTCCTCCCCTTTAAAAAAGTCTTCCTACAGTCCCTTATCCTTTTCCTGCCTGCTTTTTTCTTTCTTTTACCCACTCCTGTTGGTGCCTGTTACTCATGGGCAGCATTTCTGCTGCAGGGACCATGCTCCACCTTGCTGGGTTTCAACAAACAGGACCTATTTGGGAAGGGCTAAAAGTAATTAAAGGTAAATAGTGACCTGCTATTCCGCCTCAGAGTAACTAATTGCACACCATGCTTCCGGCCTGTGCAGTGCCTGGATGGTTTACCCATGGATGGTTTATCTGTGGGTGACCACTCTCCTGGTCACAAGTGAATAACAAGGTGGCGAGGGGGCCATGGGAATGGCTCTGTCAGAGGGCACAAGGACCATCAGGGCCATGGAGTGGCATAGAAGGGGGTTCGGGAAAAATAATCCAATTGGGAAGATGGGGAATACTGCTCCGCAGAAAACCATAGCTGGATACAGCGTTACTATAGATACCTGCAAAAAATCCTCACCCCACCACAACAATAAAATCTTTGCAGAGAATCTCAAAGGCAGGCACAATATTTCCCATTTCCCATCCTCCTCCCGCCTCTCTTTTAAGGAACAAAACCAAAAAAGGAGCAGCAGGAGCTCCAGACAAGCAGCAGCATCTGCCAGGCGTGCGCAACCCCACGCCCATCTGGCCAAGGCTCTGGGGAGGAGAAGCAAGCGTGCAGCGACTGAAGCACAGGAGAGGAGCGTGGTCCTCAGCAGGAGCTGGTAGTCAGGGGTCTGTTTTCACACCCAGCCATTGCAGAGCGCTGTGGTCTCCTGCACGCTCAGGGGAGGCAGGACCTGGTGCCTGTTTCACCTGGTAAGAACATGAGTACCAAGATCTCCTGACAACGTCTAGATATGCCCCAAAGCACAACATACCGAATGCAATGTTCTACTTGATGTGAAGCTCCAGAACCAGACAGAATGGGTGGAAAGCCAGGAAGGAAATGACTGGAAAACTTCAGCGGCGGTGACAGGGAAAGCATCTCCAGTGTTGCACCGGGAGAGGCTGGAGAGCCCCACTGAGCCCTGTTTGATTGCCCATAGGGGCATGGGGAGCCACTTGCTCCCACCTTACCAAGCAGCTCTGAGAACACCAGCTCCTGTACAGCATGCTACAGCTCATGCAAGCCCCTGCATGCCCTCCCCAGGGATGGCTCCTGTGCCCCTGCACCACAGAGCCCTCCTTCAGCAGCAGCAGGGCACAAGAACACCCCACAGCTGCCCAAGCTGCATCCCACTGAAGGCAGCACACATCACCGGGGTGATGGCCATCCCCTTTGTCCCTACTGATGTCCCCAGCTAGTTAAGGTGTTTGCCAGAACTGGGTCCCTTGGGAGGCACATCTGCAAGACCTGGGAACTGCTGCTGTCTTCGAGCAACTGGTGACACTGTCAGGTCTCTCCCAGTCCCATTTTCTTTCTGGCATCTCTGGCCACCTCTCAGGTGGGTCCCCTCTTTGTGTGGTGACCAGAGGGGGTTCAGACACAGTTTCATGTCAGCCCTTCAGTCCCTCTGCCTGGCTGCGGTTCATCTTCTCCAGGTGGTATTTTAAAGGCAGGTGGACTGGTGGTGCAGCCATCATGTACGTGAGGACAGAGAGCTGAGTCAGATGAGCAGGTATCTCTGGCCCCAGCCCTCCCACTGCAATTACACCAGTTTGAATTTTAGTACAAGAAATTGATGTGATGGAATTTTATGCCTTGGATTAGAAAGTCAGCTCCATAACAAGCAGCAAGAGGTGTCTCTGGCAGCCACACTCACCTGCCATCCTGACCCCTTCTAACTCAAACATCACCCCTCCCTCATCTCTTTTTATTAATACCCATCCCTTGAGCTCAGCTTTTGATTTGACAGCTTCCACTGAGGGGTCCCCATCTTTAAGTCTAAGGGCTGTGAAAA
>JAVHNF010063283.1:14427-26974 GCA_034783455.1 Micropsitta finschii
CTAAATTTCTCATCCCTATGCACATTGCAGACAACAGGTAGGCTCTGCCCAAATTCACCTCGGAGCAGGACCTTTTATAAAGCAGCTTTGTGCGCTTGTCTCGGGGAAAACAATCAACTCCCAGGGTACCTGCAGATAAGGAGGGTCTGATGCCAGCCTTGGAGCTGACAAAAGCCCCAAGTCCTCAGAGCAGGATGTAAGATCCTCCTTTGTTCAACAGCAGATCTTGCAGCAAATCCTCCTGCATAATGGTCCTAGATCAGAGCAGTGCTGGAGCAGCCCTGGGCAGGGTCCATCTACAGGCTCCAGGTCATTCCTTGCCCTCACCCACGTGGGACAGTGGGCAAGACACGAAAACCTTTTCATTCACAGGGCTCTGACCCCACAAAGCAGCACTTCCAAGCTAGCACAGCCCCTGAGAGATGCTTCCAGGAGATGCCGAATGCACAGAGACTGCTCCAAACTAAGAGAATGGAATAAATACACGCAAACGCTCCTCTTTTAATCTGGCAATAACTCACAGATGCCTCCAGCTTTCTTCCAAAAATCTCAGCCTTGAAAGGGCCCAGAACTTTCCTGGGGAGATTTTCTCAGCAAGACATCACTGCAAAGCCTTAACACATGCCCATGAGAGCTGGACGTGAAGAGGTTAAATCCAAGTAACACCACCTCTACAGGCAGGAGCCCAGTGAGTTATGCAGGACCATGCTCCTCACCAGCTATTCCAGCTCAGGCTCACAGTAAATCAAATGCTGGTCACCATGGTGGTGATGGTTTGTGCGGGGCATGACCACATTCTATAGGCTCTGGTGGGTAATAACTCTGCTATGAGGAGCTGCCAGGATCATTCTGTGGGGCTGGGGAATGGGGGTCCCCACTATCTCCCCCAGCAAACTGTCACTGGGATGGGGAGGTGACCCTAAGGGAAGGGACACGTGTCCCCCCAGTGCTGGGCTCAGCACCCTGCTCATCCCACGGGCCCTACCGCAGGGTCTTGCGGATCATGTCCTCGTCGGTGATGCCGTAGTAGGTGAGCGTCTCATTCCAGGTGGGGTTCAGAGTGTTCCGCAGCGTTTTGGTTCTCAGCTTATTCGCCTGGAAAACAAAGGAGATGGAGATCAGCAGGACCCAGCCCCAGGCAGTCGTTTGAGCATTGATGGGCAGTGAAGGAGGAGAAAAGGAAGTGTTTGGAGATGAAGGGGCAATTGATGCTATCAACCTTCTGCCCCAGTGCTGTAACCCCTCCAGTCCTCAACTGGACCGCCCAAATCCACCCTGACCACAGCAATAACCAGAGACAAGGCAACGTGCTCATTTGCAAAGCAATCCAACCCCGCATCCCGCACCCTGGGAACAGACAGCACAATGGAAACCTTGGCAGAGAGCAGAGAGAGGATGGGGATTTCATTTATGCAGCAGGAGAGAGCAAGAGAGAGAAAAAAAGGTCTTTTCAGGTTCATTAAAAAATACCAATTTGCTGTTCTGGCTGTTTATTTGCATTCCTGCTCCCAGCACAGCTCTCATTCCTGCCTGACTCAAAATAACTTCCTTTATACACATTTTTTATCACTGGCAACACTTTCCAGAGCCACAGCTCTGCAGAGGTTAGGGACAGTGGGGCTGTCACAGCCACTTGTGTCCCCGGCATGGATGGGGCATCTTGGCACACACACACACACACACACACACACCCCATGTCAGGGGACATTGATCTTCTCACTTCTTGAGCCACCCGCTTCTGCCTGCAAAGGGCTGCAGGCGTCAGATGAGGCCTCCCCATTGGCATCCCAGCCTGGGACAGCCTGGCAGAGTGGCAATTTTCTTTCTAATTAGATGTAAAGTCAGAAAGTTCAATCCCTGCCTCAGCCACTGCTGGGCATAAGGAACTCTGGAAACCAACACTTCAAACTTGTCTTGTGTGGCTTTATCAAAAGCTGCTACATTCTCCATCTTTGGGTCACCAGCCCTGAGTCAATCTGAGTGGGGTGTGAAGCATGGGGTGAAGAAAAGAGCTCATGCTTACAGCTAAGTGAGGAGTCACCTTGTTAGTATGTCCTTTCCCCACCAAAAGCACCACAAACACACAAACTCTTCCAGATTGACTGACAGCCACTGGCTGAGGAGCTGCCAGTGCAGCAGAGCCATCGAGGGACCACAGCACAGTGGTCTCACTCCCAAATTCACCATGCAAAGCAGCTGCTGGGTTTGATCTCTCAGAGACAGAGAAAACCTCTGTATTTTGTGCTGTGCTTCATTTAGGTCTGCAAAGCTATTTCTGTCTTTTAAAGAAACCTGGGCCCTGTGCAGCACTACTGAAGCTGGGCAAGGAGCTGTGAAACACTGAGCACTAGGTTAGGATGAGGATACCCCTGGAGCAAGGCGTGATGCTCCAGGAGCTGACTGGGATGCAGGGGCAGGAAGTACTCAATTAGCAGCAGCATCTAAAGCCCTGCAACACCAATTGCTTTTCACATCACTCAGGCAGGAGTTTGTTTGCAGCATGGAAAGAGAAACTCGTGGGCACCAGCCTGAGACAATCCCTGTGTGCCCAGAGGCATGTCCAGCAGTGACAGCAGAGCAATGCAGACCAAAGGAGACTGCAGACGGGTGCTCTCATTTATGACCTGCTGTTGCTATTGATTTAATACCTCATTTGCCTTAAATCTTCCCCAGCTTTGTAAACTTGCTCCAAACAAGCCACTCTGACATACCAGGTTTCATCCCATACCTATTTTATCTCTTTCCTCAGTGATATTGTGGCCACCACACCAGGCTCCAGCCCAAGCAGCAAGTTATGTACCAGAGATAAGAGCCTGCTGAGGGGTGACAAGAACAACAGAGGAAGAACAACAGGAACACCCTGATGGCACGCACTGCCTGCTCAGACCCACTGGGGCCAGATCCTGGGGCTGGGGCTCTGTGGCTGAGGGAGGAAGGTGGGTTTAGCTAAGGGGGTTAACATGATGGGTATCACCCAGCAGCCAATGCTGCTCTGAGCAATGAACGCAAACTAAATCAAAGCAACTGAGCTCTGGGAGAGCCCTTTTCTCCCACCTGGAATGATTTACTCAGTAACCAGCTCACTTGGAGACCTCTGCATGAGGTGAATGAATCCTGCTTCCCACATCTCTGGTTTAGCTCTGCCACAGGTGCCCAAGAGCCCTGGGATGGAAACACTCAATGGACTTGGAGACTGTCCTGTTCCTGATGGATTGACTGTACAGAAACATCCAGGCCAGGACACGATTTCCCCCCAGATGCGCTCACCTCTCCCAGAGCAGGTTTGGGCACTGCTGTTTGGAAACAAGGGGCAGAGACAGAGGAATCACTGGAGCCAGAAGGATGTGTGGGCAAGGAGAGATCCCCACGGCTGCTTGTAGAGTCTGTAGCTCTTGCACTACCCTCAGCACAAAGCTTTCCTCCTGCCTCCCTCATCTCCATCACCTCCAGCAGAAATGCTAATCAATGCATTTGCAAAACATGGAAATGACAGATAATATCGTTGATGAAAATGCTTCTGGCTCTCCTATTTCCAGCAGAACTCGAAATGTGGTTAAAACCTTCCGCTTACCGCCCTGAACATTATGAATTAATTCAACTGAACTGTAACAAGTAAAATATACCTCCCCCAAAAGGTCTTTCCTTTAGTGTAATAAGAGTGCAATTAATATTCATAGCACATACATTTAGCATTTAAATTCAACATCCCATCAGTTACAGCAAGCTCTCACGATATACATTAGTATCTTTAATTACTCTTCTCTCCAGCAAGTGCTGAATCCAAGTAGATGGAAATATTTCCCTTATGATTTAAACTCTGGTTTATTATGATCTGAGGGGGGTTAGATGCAAAAGAAAAAGGGGTGGGGAAAAAGAAAAGAGGTGTTTGTTTATAGCTCCAGATCATTTCACTTGGTGCTTCCCAGAGGCTTCTAGAGCACAGTGTTCACATCCCCTGCTCCCAAGGGTGAGGAGTTAGGGCTGGATTTAGCCCCAGTTCTTACCTCCTGCTGCTGCTCCCTCCTGGTTGCCTTAGTGAGAGCTGGGCAGGACATTGAGGTCAGCCACTGAAGAGCTTCTCCCTGGGGAACCTGCCTGGTCTGATTCCAAAGGGAAAGGTGCAGCCCCAGGAAGAGAAGAAGTGAAAAGGCATCTCACCTTACTGGCTCCGGGGAGCAAGTGCAATTTGACATATGGATCCGCCAAACCATTATGGTCCATCGGCTTCAGGCCCTGGAGAGGAAACAGCAAAATGCAGGAGTTAGGATGCTGGGCAGGTAGCGTGGCTTTGCTGACCCCATCTGCTGTAGCCCATTACCCTGGGATGTTGTTGGTCCATGGAGTAATTGCAGAGTTTCCCCAGGAGTGGGGAAAGAGGAGAATATGGTTTGTGCAGCACAAGCTGAGCACACTCAGCATTCCAATGTCATCTGCGTTTTGTGCCGAGCTGTGGGAAGACTTCTCACCTGCTCTTGGCATTGGTCGCAAAGCACCGCTCCTCTCTTCCAGCAGCTGACTCTGACATCCTGATCACAATTAATTTGGGGGATAAGTAAATTAGCACGGTGATTCTCAAGGTTTAAAATTACAGGCTTTTGTCATTTAATAATTGCCTCTGAGCAAACATACACCTCTGCTGTTGTGGTGTTACTTCTAAGCGCTCCCAGAGGGTGTGATAGCACCTACCTACTCCTCGTTATTAAGGCACAGCTGAAGGAAGAACAGCTTTCAGGCCAGTGGGAGGTTGTCGCCAGTCGACTGCCATGGCATTGGCAGGAAAATCTGGGAGTACTGGAGCACAAACACAAGGAAACACTCACTCTGACCATCAGGACCAATGACCTGATGCATTTTCTGCAAGACCACCACAGCTTTTAAAGGATGATGTGGATCATGCTTGTTATAGCGATGCTCTGGAGTTGATCCTGCTTCAGGCAGAGGGAGCAGACAAACCTGCTCCCATTCTAAACAACAAGCAGGCTGAAAACTATCTGAGAGTGATGCAGAAACCCAGCCCAAAGCCATAACTGCACAGACTGCATGGAAACAAACTCCACAGGGTAGGGAAGCAAAAAGGAGCAAGAAAAATGGAGCCTAATTTTTACCAGTTTTAAGTGGAAATGATAATGGCTGCATCATTAAAGTCCCTGGATTATTTCCAGCTTGGCTACAGGATCCTTGTAGGAGTTATTTCTAGGCTGTCTGAAGGCAATCTTCTGCCTGGATCAGAGGAGGGTTTCTCTGCAGAGATACCCATCCAACCCCACCTCCAACCTGGGCATGGAAACCAGGCTGGGTGATACTAAAGACTCGTCACACACTTGGTGTGATGAGCACAGTATTCAGTGCATGGGATTAATGAGTGTGTGCAGCTGCCAGGGATCCACCTGGCAGGAAAGCATTTGTATGGGCTGCTGGTGGAAAGGCTGCGTGCAATGAAATTGTAATCATCAAGGCCTGGCTTCAGGCAAATTAAAGAGGGAAATGTTGGAGAAATCACTTCCATACCTCACATGTGTGAAATAAAACACCCCACTTAACCCACGACACCAAGGCAGCCCCTCAGGATGCCCCATTCCACCCCTCCCTGATCTGCACAACACAGTTGAGGGTCTGAGCTGCTCCTGACCTTGGTGAGGGCTCTGCTTCAGACAAGCACACTGCCCTGGAGCAAGGGAGACCAAATGGTGCTGCCCAGCAAAGAGGATTTTGCTTCTAAAGCAGAGCCAAAAGGATAAAAATATCAGTAGCAAATGGAGGCTAAAAGGCTCTGCTTTAATTACAGTGCCTTTCAGGTGATGTCCCTGGCCAAGCAGAAGATGAAGGCAGCAGATATGGAGGATGACAGGAAGGTGATGGTGTCTGCTGCAGATCCATGGGTAGACACTGGTACCCAGGCTCCAGACGGGATCTCTCTGGCCAGGCAAGGGCTCTCCCCAGCCTGAGGTGCCCCTCCTGCCTGATGTTGTGCCATAAGTGAAACAGAAGCAAGCAAGAAAATTCCAATAAAAATGGATGGAGAAGGACAGGCAGTTCTGTACTTCACCCATCGATTCAGTTCAATTAAATTACCTTCTGAGGAGGCTATTAAAGGGTTTTTTAATAGATGTGCTACGGAAGATGGAGTGACAGGAGCCCGGAAAATGCATCTTAATGTCACATCTACCTCCCTCCCATGAAACTAGATATGAGTTTGGCAGAGAGCTGAATTTAACATGAGAGCCAGCCCCAAAGGCTCTGCCCCACAAAACTGCTTCTGTGGGAGCTCACCCCTTCCAGGCACCTGCAGATGGACCAGCACCATTGCTTCCCTGCATGGAGCACCCTCCAGCCCAAAGCTGCTCCAAGAGGCAGAGGAGGACCAAAGGGCTCATACATGAGGCAGAATCTCCCATTGGCTTCAGCCAGCGCAGCCCCAGCTCCAACCAATCTTCTTGCCACAACCAATTTATGGTGCTTTGCACCATGGCACGGGTGATGGAGCTCAGACCAAGTTTAATTTTTACCCCTTCCTCTACTTGATCCCAAAATCCCTGCTGCAAACCGATGGAGACTAAGAGCCCTGCTGCATCCCAGCCACTGCCAGCTGCTCTCCGTGCCAGTGACATTTAGCTAATCAATAGGATTTAATTACAAGTCAGGCTAATCGGCCTGCCGATTAACACCACGCTAGAGGCATACGGATATCACAGGAGACGGATTCGTTCCATCATTCACCCCATGATGAGCTGCCTGCAGGGTGAGCAGGCTCCCTGCCGCCCAAAAAGCAGCCAGGATACCTCTTCCCGGGCCAAGACATCCCATCCTGAAATGGGGCAAAGTCTGCGCTTCCACCCTGACAGCCCAGAGGAAACACACACAGCTTCGAGATGGGAATTTCCCTGGAGTGATAAATATTTATGAGTAAATCCGTAAGTGCAAACCTCCAGCACTCGGCTTCATTTGGAAGAGATGAGCATCCAAATGCTCGGCAGGATGGAAACTCCTGGGTGTTTTCTAGCTGCAGCTGCAGCCAGCAGTGCAGGGAGAGCAGCCCAGGTACATGTTCACAGGGGCAGCATCTGTCCTGCATGGCCTGCCTGGGGCCAGGGAGCTGCCTGCACTGCTGCCTGCACAGACACCTGAGACTCGCCCAGGGCATCCTGCTCCCAAAAGCCAGAGACCAACAGAGCTACAGGATAGCACAGCCCCACAGTGTCTGCACTGCCTCAGACCTCTATAGATCTCCCTTATAGCAGGTTATTATCTCCCTCCATGCAGCATGTTAGGCTTTGCAAGGCTGAGCAGAAAATGAGACCCTCATCAAAGCCAGAGCAGTGATAAGTTAATGGTATCATTTTCTATGAGATTTTACAGGAGGGGGTGATGCCCATTGCAGTTCCCACACATGACAGTACAGATCAACAGAGCCCTGCACGGCAGCAAGGGGAGAGCCCTCCTGCCAGCCTGCCACATGGCTGCTCCCACATCAACAAACAGGCTCCCACACTGCCCTGATTTATTCTCCCATCGATCTGAGCCGAGCCACAGCGCGCCTTAATTCAGCCGTGCCTGAAGCGTGAAAGGCAGGGTACAAGCAGGGCTGCTGCCAAGACCCAAAGACATTAGTGCGAGGTGGCTGTTGGCAACCTGCCTGCTCGGGTCCTGAGCTTTCTGCTGACCAGGGAGAGGCAGCAGCAACGCTGGGAACAGTACTACAGCCCTGCTCCAGCCTGGGAAGTGATGGGGGTTCTTGGTCTTTACCTCTCCAGTGCTGTGGTACCCCAAGAGAGCATCTGCTTCGGCCCCATGGTGCAGCACCAGTGAACCCTGATGCTGCCACAGTGGTCCAGGGATCACACCAGCTTGGCAGGGTAACAACCTGGTGCCACTGTAGGCAGCACTGGGAGAGGTGCTGAGACTGTACCTTGACTGTACCTGCTGAAGGCAATGAAAAGGATAGGACTGTTCCAAGAGGTTAAGGCTGGAGATGGATGCTGTTCAAGCATCCCTCACCCTGCAGAAACAAGACTAGCCTTGCAATCCTGCACTCAACCCATTCATCTCCAGGAGGAAACAAGACCCTCACTTCCCAGGCTAGAGCCTGCAGAGATGCCAGGCACTACTTTCCAAACTCAGCTTCCAGACTGGAAGTTCAAAGTGCCTGATGGCAGGTCACCTCTATGTGCTATTAGGGAAACTGAGGCACCAAGTGCCTTAATCCTGGTGTAACCACACAGCTTGGGATAGCCCCAAGGTTGCCAGCTTCCTGCAGTGAAGCAAACCTTTCATTCCCTATTCCAGCTCCATCCAAACCTGAGGGTCTGGGAACAAGAAATAGTTCAGATGTCCCCAAGCACTGAGGACCAGGGCAAAACCGTGGTCAGGTTGAGTGGCCATCCCGACCTCCTGCACAATACACTACAGCAGCTGATGGCTGCAGAGCAGAGAACTGGTGGTGGAGCACAACAGATTAGATTTAATCTGCCGCTGGTGCCTCCAAGAGCCTGCTATCCCCTTCCCACTCCTCAGGAGCTGATAACAGCACTCAGGAGGGGCATCAACATATATAAAGTGCTGGAGGTGAAAAAAAAATAGAAGTAAAATGATCAAAAGGGAGGAAAAGGGTTGTCTTGGGGGGGGGTATCAAAGGGAGAAAGGAAAACATTTCTCCCATGGCTGAAGTAGGCCACGTTTTAATGGCTGCTGGCAGTGACTGAAGCTTCACGAGCTGCTGGAGTTGGGACACATCCTGAGGGCCTGAGACGGGCACACAAAACCAGAGCCAGACCAGCCCCAGCCCAGGTCCAAGGGCAGTGCACATCCTGGCACTGTGCTGTAGCTTGCACACATGGCCCCTGGCGTCCCTGGTCACCACGTCACCTCTACACCACTAATTCTAACATCTACACCGACGGCAGCTGGGGTCCTGGCCCTTACCTTTCTGTAGTCAAGTTTTGGCAGCTTTCCCCAGGCGAGAGATGAAATGAGAGCGAGCAGATGGCAATGTAAATAAAAGAGAAAAATGGAGAATGAGAGCAGAATGGAAATGAACAGGACTCGAACGCTTGAATGTCAGGGCAGCGAGGGGGGGGTCTGCCCACCCTATGAGTAGGGGCGATGCAGGTGACATGCGGTGCTCCCAGTCCCATGGGATGGGGTCAGCAGTTGCTATTCTGCTCCGGCAGCCCTGCCTTTGCTCTCGCTGATGTTAGATCTATCACTTGCCGCTCGCAGGTCTCCTTCCTCTCCATCTTCCACCCACTGCAAACCCAATTAGAAATCTCCTCCTTGGCACTGCTCCTGAGTGCGCCAAGGGAAGCCGTACCCAGCGGCTGCCGGTGAATTCATAAGCGACAGGCAGGGGAGGAAGCAAAACTGCCTCTGCCTTGCACAGGGAGCTGTGGGTGCTGTGCTTACCCCCCAGCCCTGAGCAGCTCCAGGCCTGCCTAGGCAGATGCCTCCAACCTCATCCCCAAAGCCAAGCTTTTGTGCTTGAGGTCTTATTCCAGATGGGAAGAACCATGGGGTGGGAGTGTGCATCCTCAGCACCTAGCACTCAGCACAGTGGGGTTTGGTGTGAGGGCTGCAAATAAGCCAGTTGCAGCTGGAAGGGAGAGGAGCATCCTATGAAGGCAAACAACATGGTCTCAACCTCCAGGGGCTCAGTTTACAGCCTGATACCCTGCAGTTTCTTCTGTCTTCTGTAAAAACCCTCTACCCTATCCCAAGATGTACAGGGACTTGGGTATTCTTCCACCAACCCATCACTGTTGGGGTCCAGCCATGCTGACCTGGAGCCCTTGCTGCTCTGTTCCTCCTGCCTGGTGAAGCAGAGAGGAATCAAGCAGCACCCAGAAGCACCTTTCATGGGCCCAGAGGGACCTCAGTTATCTGTTTCTGCTCCAAAATGTGCAAAAGAAACCCTAATTGCTTCAGTCACAGACGGCAAAGGCGCTGAGGCAAAGCACTCTGTGGCAATGATTAGCAGCATTTAAAAGAGCCATTTATAAACTGACAGCCAGTCACAGTGTCAAGAAAATAACATCGGGTTGGGTGCTTTTCTAAAAGCATCAATAGCTGCAACCGTCTCACCATGGGGATGAGCAGCCATTTCCATCCCGCTGAAAACACTCCGGAAGGCAGGGATGGAAGGGAAGGAGAAGGCAGAAGCACTGGGCATCAGGATGATAATGGAGTTGGCAAAGGGACACTTGTAGTGGGGGACATCAACAGTCCCTGGTGGCCCCATAGCACAGGACAAAGGTGGCCAGCTCTGGGCATACTTGGTCCTTGCTGTTCACATAGCTGGTGCTGAGACATACCTTGGCTTTATTGATCGTGCAGTGGAGAGCGTTGTTTTCCTGATCATAGAGCAAGCTGAAATCCAGTGTCCCCAGAGTGGCTGCAAAGGATAAAAGATGTTATTACCTTGCAGCCCAGCAAACACTGGTTTTTCTCCCTCTAAGCACAAAAGGAATGGACGAAGATGCTAGAGAAATAGCTGTAGACATTATAAAACATAAAACATCCTCCTGTAAGCCTGTTATGAAACATGGCTTCATGCTGGGAGGTTGGTGGGGCTGGCATAGCTCTAGAGAGGAGCACGAGGGATGAATGACTGCAGCTCGCGCCGGCACTGTGGCCAGTACAGAGGCTTTGCCTCCATGGGCTTTCACACAGGTACCCCTCTCTATCAGCAGGCCCACTGCAACCAGCAGCTTCCATCCCCCAGGAACTGAAGGCTTTTGTCTAGGAGGATCCAGGAACAGCTGGGACAGAGCCCAAACCCACTGTCAGCACATGTCCCCCTCCAGTGCTGCAGGCATTCCAGAATGCATATTTGTATATTGAGACCTTCAAGCAAATGAGCCACCAATGGGATCCCTTCCCAGCTCCAATTTGGCTGCAATCTATAAATTAAATCCAGGGAGGATGATAATACTTTTATGGTTGAAATAAAAAACACCTGCAGCTTTTAATCAGAGCAGCATTCCCTTATGGCACATGCAACCCTGGAATAGCAGTGATGGGGCAGCTCCTGGGATGGGACCACGGGGAAGGGGCAGGAGGTCAGAACAAACCAGAAGAGCTTCAGCAGCAAAAGTGTATTTGATTTGAGAAATTCTTTCCCTTTGGACGATCTGAGCAAGTCATGCTAATCCAGAGCACAGGAAAAGTCTTAAAAAGATGCTTTCCAAAACCGGGATTTAACCTTTTCCTTGGCTTCTGCACCTGATTTGCACACCAATGCCCAGACAAGGAGCAGCATCTCCCGGCACAGCTTCACCTACCACCAGCCTTGAACTTCCACAGCAGTTGAGGACCTGACGACCCACACTTTTCCATGCCCCTTTCCAAAAGGGGTCTGCTGGAGTGCTGCCCTGCCGCCGCGCACCATCCCACCACTGTTTCCAAGGTAACTGCACCTTCATGCAGCACACACGGGTTCAGAGCAGGGGGAAAAGGATCCAAAATAAAAACCAGAACAATTTTGTTTAATATCAAAGCAGGGTTTGCTGCCTGGGAGGCAAATTTGACAAACTTTGTGGCAGGAAATAATAAGCATCAATAGTCTCTGCAAACAAGCACCCTGGGAGGTGGCAGACATTCAGGGGACTGAAACCTTCCTGCTGCAATTTCACAGCTATCTTCCGGCCCAAACCCAAGCGAGCTACAGGTTTGCCTGCTAGCAAATAAAAATCATTGCTCTGGAGCAAACATCTTGCCTTCAAAGCAAAGCAAATAGTCAGAGCTATTTCAGAGCCAGAATAATGTACCCCTCCTTGTCCTGGAGTAATTTCACGGCACATTAGCTATTGATTTAGGTAAGTCATAAATCAGTGGGGTTTACCTGCTGGGGCTCGGGGAAGATGAAGTGACACGGGATGAGGCAACACCTTGTGTGTCACCTTTGGGTTTGGCCAAACAGGCATTTCCAAATGTCCAAAGTTGCTCTACATCATGCAGGGAGGAAGAAAGCACAGCAGTGCCCAGTGTGCTGGTGACGAGATGCCTCTGCCCGGTGATGGAAGGCTCACGGCCACATACAGCAGCATCACAGCACCAACCTGGGGGGCTGGCACAGCCCACTGTGCTGGGGTGGGTGCAGTGGGAAGCTCCATGGCACATGGGTGACAGCCAAGTCAGCAAAACTCCACAAATCTGTGTTTTCACTGGAGAGCGGAAGATGAAGCCTCCAGGTTTGGAGCCTCATCATTTCCACCTGCCCTTTAATCAGCCACTTCTTGCCCGCTCCATCGCTTGGCCCTCCCAAGTTCAAGCTGTTATTTTTATCACAGAAGGAAGCCCGTGGCTTCTCCTGCTGGATTGGGCAATTTATAAAACAAATTAAAAGCTTGGAGTGAAAACAGCCTTCAGCCAGGAAATAATGACAAAGCCTCCTGTGCCCTCACTGCCACAACCTGCTCCCAGGGTGAGGGCAGCAGGGAGCCCTGTGCCAGCAAGACAGGCAACACCTAAAAGCACAGCAATGTGTTTTGCAGATGGGAACTCAGGTCCTGCTGCCCAGCACTGGCAGTCCACGAGCAAACCTTGAGCAGTTCCC
>JAVHNF010063283.1:29126-39834 GCA_034783455.1 Micropsitta finschii
TAACCTGCTCATGGATTTTGTGCCAGGGAGATCAGAGTGGAGCAGTAAAAAGACTGCTGGGGATTGTCTGGATTAGCTCTTCCTTACAGAAAGCATAGGTTCAGTAACCTTCAGACTGGGTATTTTTTAATGCACTATAAAAGATAGGTCCCTATTCTTCCACTGCTTTAATTTTCCTCTGTAATGGAGATAATTTTAAAGGTCCTGAAAGGAAGCAAGTAATTCTGTGCACTTACAGCCCCATGTAAAACGTTAGTAAATGACTCCTCAGGAGGAACAGAAATTATTTCTTGCCATTTCCAAGCAGGGCTGCGGAAGATCACTTTGGCAGGCAGCTGTGTGTGCTCCTCCCTCCCTGGATGTGCACCAGTGCTTCAATCATGTTCAGTGGCACACATGGGGCAGCTCGAGGACCAATTCTCTGGGCCAACGCAGGGACCAGATCCAGCACACAGGCAGGAATCCCTCCTTCCTCAGGAGTTCCACAGATGTGGTTGAATTCAACAGGACCAGGAGTGAGGAACAAACACAACTTTCCTTTCTTGCAACTGCTCCCTGACTCATCATGGGTTTTTCACTTAAAATCTATGGCAATTAATACTGCCTCATTTTGGAGACATAGCGCCAGCCCCTGGCAAGCTCCGGAGCATGGAGCTGCTTCTTTGTGATGCTGGTTGATGGATGTTCATCAGCTCTTCTGTCTTCTCCAGGAGGAGTATTCAGAGGAACACTTATCTGTTCAGAACAGTTCAGAGACGTAATTATGTTTTACAGCACTAAATGGTCCCTGATGTCAGCAGCAATTAGACTTCCGGCAATTTCAATTTAGAGATGGCCTTCAAATTTCTCCCTCTCTGTTCCTTTAATGAAAGACAGCGTTGCAATTAACAACCCCCCAAAATTGCCTTCAGTGTTAAATACAAAGATCTGGGAACCCCCTGGGCTCAAGCTCACAGGAGCAAGGGGTGTCAGTGAAAGGATGAGGGTGGCAGAGTCACCCTGGGACACAAAGCTTGCCTCCTGGACACTGGGACCAGGGGAAGGGCTGGGCAGGATGCTGGGGAGGGAGGAAGTCAGGGAGAAGGGAGGCCCCTCATTAACCAGCAGCTGCACGGCTCCTTCATTAACAGAGACGCCGGAGGCCAAGGCCCATATGCTCCCTCATCACTGCTGGAGAAGGGATGCCCAGACAGACCCTGACCATCCTCATGTGCTGGCCTTGATGGGTGCCCTGCATTTATCTTTAGCACTTTAGGGTGTCTCTGTCCATGGACACCCCCTGGGAATGACCATCTCCAGGGGCTGAAGGGTTCCTGGAGGACCAAGAAAACCTGATGTGTAACCTTCACCTAGACTGCGGATGGGGCAGCCAGCAGGAAAAGGTGAGACCTCACCAAATGCCAGCACCTTCCTGATACCGAGGTATCCTCCTGGAAACCAGACAGGAGCTAATCCAAAGCCACCTTGGTTAATTAACATCCTGTGTCACCCTTGGAAGGGCTACAAGCTCCCTGATGCCCTTCACTCTCAGGTCTGACACTGCCCAGTACCTACACACATTTCTTTGGCGTCAGCAGCTCGGGTTGTGATAGGGTTGGCAAACCCATGCTCCAGGCTCTGCCGAAATCAGCAGTGGTTTGTTTTCTTTCCTGTGTAAAAAAAAAAAGACTTCTTTTGGCCTTATCTGGATTGAAAAGACGATTCAAAGGTTATAAATAGCAGTGGCAGCATATGCTAAAGAGCTGTGCTTCAGAAGTAAATATCCTCATCATTTCAGTGCACATTTCCCCTCGTCATCTCTGCTTGCCTTCTCCTGTCTGACCAAAAGCATTGCCAGGTGACTTGCAAACCCTGCACCCCTTAAGACTTTCATTCTTCTTTATGTCTTTAAACAGCCAGTAATTAATATCTGCATGACAGCTTTGCCTGCCTAATTATCTTCTTTGCTCAGAATGAGAGTCTTCCTAAATAACTTCTGTGTCGTTGCTTGCAGCAGGCGTCACGAGCAGCCGTGCACCAGGACAGGCCTCTCAGCTGTAGTTTGGAGAAGTTTTTATGCTGCTGCAGCTCAGGAAATCACACGCCTGCTCCTCCCATGAATAAAGCTGGGCATGCTATAGAACTGGCTGGGTTTGTACACATATGAATAGCCCCAAAACACTGGCAGGAACAGTACAGAGTAACTTTTCCAGGAACACCAGCTCCCGCTGCATCCCCACATTCTCAGGCTGCCTCCCCATCTGAAATACCAGAGCCAAACATGTACAGAGGAGGGAGGAAGTTGCCCAGCACTGTCCACGGCCTTGCTCCAAAGCCAAACAGCAGCTCAGGGAAACAAAGCGTTTCTTCAAGGGCTAGAAACTTGCTTGCACAAGGGTGGCAGCTGCCTCCAGTGCTGTTCTCTGGCAAAGAGAAGCCACAGCAGTGCTCCGTCAGTGTCCACGTTTCTACCTCTGTGCTGCTTGTGCAGAGATTTCTGAGACCCTTAAAAATCCATCAGGTACAAATTTACCTTAGTGCTGTGGAGGGGAAAGCACAGGCACTGGGAGGGCAGTGACTTGATTGGAATCAGGGGAGACGGGAGGCAAGACCCAGCTCCTCGCAGGTGGCACATTGCCACCTAGCTGGCATTCGCTTACTTTCCTTGTGAACCAAGTTCCCCGGCAGCGTGCCGCCTGGCTGGGTGGGAAGCATCCCTGGTGGCTGCGGAGCCCAGGGGACACAGCACTGCTGCTGTCACCAGGCACCAGCCAGGGGAACCAGAGATGAGGTGACAGCCGAGTGTCCCAAGATAGGAGGAGCGAATCTCCCTCCTTTCCAGCCCCAAATCCCTGTGGGTCCTCTGCTCACAGCAGATGCTAGCACTGGTCCAACAGCACAAAACCACCCTTCAGCAGGGTTTGCACTACACACGTTTCCCCACCTCTCCTGCTTTTTTCCACCTCCTCAGCAGTTCCATTAGGGACAAACCCGCTGTGGGAAGAGACCTGCTCTGTACAGCTTGGGTTCCAGACCTGGGGTATCCATGCAGACAGAGGATAGAGAAGGCATAGAGCAGTGATGAGCTCCTCTTCCAAGAGCCTTGGGATGGCACGGTGTGCCAACCATGACCCTGCAAATCCTCACAGCAGCGCTGCTGGCAGGTCTGACGGGAAGGGCTGGCTCCACGCAATTCCCAGTGCTTCCAGAGCCAGCCCCGACATCTCTGCTCATTATCTGCTCTGTTAGCTCCCTCACCCTGCCTGCTCCCTGCCACTCGCTGCATTCAACAGGCTGGTTATGGCTGCCCCACAGGGACCATGCTTGTTTTCCTTGCTACTTCTACAGCTCCCCTGAGCGCTGAGCTGCAATTGTGGTGACCTGAAACACTGGCCTCAGCCCCATGTGTCTCAGAGCCACCAACCTGAGCCTCTGCAAAAGTGTCCCAGTGACGGGTGCCTAAATGCCCTGCACAGCTCCCTGCAGCCCTGCCAGGGAGGCCGGGGATCAGGCAGGGAGGCTGGCAGCTCCCATCCAGCCCCTGCCCAATGCCACCCTGCAGTGCTGCAGTGACTGAGCAACACAGTCCCATCACCCATCAGGCTGGTGCTGCTGGAAACCCAGAACCATCAAACTGGAACGAGCATAGGGGAAACCCAAGCATATGCTGCATTTCTGCAGGCAGGGGCAGCTCTAGTCCTCCCTCCCAGCCTGTCAGCACCATCACAATGATGTTAGAGGAGAGAAACCTACAGGCAGGTGGCACAAATGGGAAGGAGCCATCCTCTACTCCTTCCAATGGATCCTGACATGGGAAAATCCCTCTCCCTGCAACTCTGTGGGGCTGTGCTGGGACCATCTCTGGGGAATGAGGTAAGATGAGACCCTGCCCAGCAAGACCTTGACTTGGGGGCGCTGCACCCGGGCTCCAACATCACCATCCCTGTGTGTCACCTGAGGGAACTGTCACAACCCAAATCCCAACCTGTCTGCTGTACAGGCAGAGACAGGTTCCCCAGGGGGAGTTTAGTGCAGGTGACTAATGCAGCAGCCCTGAATCACCCACCACGGGATGTGGGGGAGCTAAAAGCTACTCCATAGCGTAGCCGATGGCTCAAGCCAGGCTGCACGAGTCCCCTTCCAGCTCCCTGCCTGGGAAATGGGGCCAGCGAGCCCTCACCTGGCTTTGCCACTTGGCTGCTGAACATGGAGGAGTGACAATCTCATCCTGCCCATTGATGCCAGCCAGTGCCCTGAGAGCAGCTGAGGCCATCCCGTGCTGTCCCCAGAGCTGCGACACCAGCAGTGCCACCTCCCCACACTGGCACTGCTGTGTTTTTACCCTCTGAAAACCCACCACATCTGGCAAAGCAGCCTCAGCAGTTTGCCTGACACCTGTTACGCTGTAAGAAACACTCTTCATAACAGCAGCCGGGGCGAAACAAACACCCGCCGGCCCCGGCATTGAGCCAAGCTGCTTCCAGCAGCGCTGCCAGGGCTAAATCCAGAATGCAGCACCCTGGGCAATTTCCACGCAAGTCGCTCAGTGAAAGCGCTGCACCCCATGGCACCAAGTGCTTCAGCTCCCACACACACCTCTGCCCATGAAGCCCAGTTGCTCTCATTTCTATCGCTGGGGTGAGCAAAGACGATCTAATAATGAGAGCAGAAAATAACCCAAATCCGGTTAAAGTCACTGTTAACTGGCTGGGACAAACGTGGCTTAGCAGAGATATTCTCCCTGGGAGCGCAGCTCTCAGCTCCTGCATAGAGAGCATGACCCTGGAATGGGGAGAGAGGGAGCATTGGTCTGGCTTGTACCCAGAGCCCCAGCCTCTCCCAGAGCTGGTGGTGAACAGGCAGAGGGGAGCACAGGGGTGGCCGTGCCACCCTGCAGCAAGCACAGCTCTCGGGGAGCTTTCTCACACTCCCGGGTCTGGCATAGATGGCATCAGCCCAGGCCAGCCCGGCAGCGAGGGAGCGATGCCGAGGCAGGGCTGTGGCATTTTGCACAGGAAGAGCCCGGTGTTGGGCTGTAAACAGCTCAGTGTTGTGGGAGCTCAGCCTCCCCTTCCCCCAGGACGAGCACGCAGCACTGTTCAGCAGCACTGACTCCCTTCCTCAGCATCCCCCAGCTTCAAACTTCGTGCTCAGTCCCTCGCAGGATCTGGCCTCTAAAGGCTGGGCTGAATGGAGACCTTGAGTTTTAACTCACCTCAAGGAAAGCAATGTTAACCCAACCACCGTGACCGGCTGAGTCTGACACAGCTGCTTTGCAGCCTGCAAGCTCCAGCAAGCTGGGTGGGAAGGATATTCTGTGTGGGAAGGGGTTAAACCTCACTGCAAACACCTGCATCTACCAGAACCAAAGCCTTCTGCTCAAAAGACCCTCCACCCCTGGTCTCACAGAGGGCTCTGTCTGCAGCTGGAAGGTGAGGAATGACACACCGGAGTTTGCTGAGGGAGAGGGCACAGATTTCCCAGGCAGATATCATTCCCAATGAATCTCTCCGATATGGAGCCGGGTGATGCTGGAGTGTATCACCAGCTAATCAGCAGCGTGGCTGGAGCAGTCTGCACCACCAAGACAGATTAACCAAAGGGTCTGAACCCAGCTGGCAGCCTTCAGAGGCAAGGAGCCGAGGAGGGATGAGGTAGAGAAGTGCATCAACCACAACAGCAAAGCACAGCAACTGGTGGCTCTTGGGAGACTTCCCTAGTTTGGGTTCAGCGACCAGTCTGGCTGCAGCAGGGACACTCCCAGGGCCTCCCTGGGCAACACCGAAGGGCAACACCGAAGCAGTGCAACACCGAAGGGCAACACCGAAGCAACACCGAAGGGCAACACCGAAGCAGTGCGGTGACAGCCTCCCTGGCTAGAGCACAGCTTGTCACTGCTGCAATGCAATCCCAGGGACAGACAGCGTGGCCAGCAGCCGGGCAGGGCACAACGCTCAGGCAGCAAGATGGGGGACCAGTCCCTAAGAACCACCCTTCCCCTCAGCACCCAGCAAACTGCTGTGGAAACTCAGAAACTCACTGCAGTCGTCGGACTCGTAGCCCTCGGGATCCACCACCTCCTCAGGTGCCTGGCACTTTGCTGGCTGCTCAGTGGGTGTCGTGCCATATGCCCCGAAAAGCTGGTCCACGTCCTCATCCTCTTCACGGGGCGCCTCGGCAGGGCTGACGGAGGGCTGGCTGACAGCGGAGCGCAGGGTGCTGCTGCGGCCAACACCAGCGGGGAGCCCGCGTGGGAAGCGGGGGAAGTAGTCGGATATCTGCTTGATGGGTTTGATGGGGCCGGGGCAGACGTCAATAGCCATGTGCTCCTGGATACTTATGGTCATTTTCTCTCCTTTTCGGAGTGTCATGCATGCGGCTGTCACTGCCAAGCCTCGCCGGAGAAGCCCGGACCGTGCGTGAAGGAGCCGTGAAGTTTGTGCTGAAGGAAGCAGAGGCAGGTGAAGGGGGAGGCTCCGGCGGGCACCTTACGTGGTTCTCACGCCCTGAGCCTCAGGCGCCGCACGCATGCTGCTGCTGCTGCTGCTGCTGCTGCCGCCAGCTCCGGCTCTCACACAGCCCCTGATCCTGCCAGCGCTGCCTGTGAATAAATGAGCGAGACGGAGAGACGGATAAGAGGCAGGGGGTGGGCTCTCGGGTGATGTCACCAGCTAGCAACAAAGCGGTACCCAGCAGCGGAGGAATGAGGGCTGTGGCCGGCCCGCACGGCCGCCAGCGAGGGCGGCCAGCCCCTGCCTCTTCCCCAGCAAAGCCCCGCTGTGCCCGAGGGGAGCAAAGCAGAAGTTGGGTCGAAGCACACCTCCCCACACCCCTTCACCCCATCTCCCTGCCTCAGCAGGGTGAGTCCCCACCAGACCTCTCCGGGGAAGGGAAGGTCACCGCACAGGGTCAGGAGCCGCTGTCCTGTTGCGTTGCATTCCCTGGAGCTGGAAGCAGGGCTGTCCCAGCCCCTGGAGATTGTGGCAGCCCCGGCGGCATCCCAGCTCACAGCACGGACGAACCAGAGAGATGCTCTGTGCATACTGAGCAGGGGCGCGGGTGGCACGCTGCCCACTCCCGGCTCCAGCCACACTGCTGCTCAAAGGGGTCGCCCTGATTTGGTGCCCTGTTGCTGCAGCAAGCTCCAGTCCACACAGCAGTGCCCCCTCCAGTGCTCAGCACCAGCTAGGCAGACTGGGTGAGCCACCCACAGCCCCTGGGGCTGGGAACACACAAGGGACTGAAGCAACACATGGCACTGCCTCTCCCAGCCAGCTTTTGGCTGCCGGCAGAGAGCAATGCAGCAGGTAGATCACCGGAGAGCAGCGAGCGATGGGTAGGGTCAGGGCTCACAGCCAGTGTGGCCACACTCAGCACTACTCTGGCAACCTTTCCGGGCAGGGACAGGGCCCCATCACCAGCCAGGACGGGCACAGGCTCCCTGCAGCCTGCCACAGGCTCCTGGGAAAATGCTGAGTTGTGGCTTGCTCAGGGAGTTGGTCACAAACTGGTGTTTTTACCTAATCTCCTCCTGGGTTCATATCAATAAATCTCCAGTTCCACAAGCTACTGGAGGTGGACTTTTAAGCAAGGAGTGCCCGAAGAGAAATGCTGTGAGAACATGGAGCAAAATGCTGCATGGAAACTCACCTTGCCCAGGAAAACGTACCTGAAGTATTTCGTAGGGACAACTCCCCCACTACAGACATTCTGCTGACTCAGGTGTGGGGAGTCTGGCATGCTGCTGGGACACCCACCACCATGTAATGCTGATGACAGCCCGTATCACCAGGTACCCTGACAACGCAACAGATCCCATATATCAGTGCGCACAGAACTGCAGTCTCCTGCAGGCAGGCATGCAGATGTCTATTAAAAATAAAGCTCTGTTCTTTGGAGAATTTCCCCCAAAACCCAGCAAAATCACACCCAACCTTTTTTGTCAAATTAGGAACTCAGTTTTCACTCAGATTTTGGTAAATGTTAATGAACATCCCTGACTCATAACATACTAACACTAGGCAAACCACCCTAATTTACTTCTCGCCAGGAAGCAAACATTTCTCTCCTGAAGCATCCAAACTTGTCACCACTCTGTACCTAGACATGATGCACACAGATGCTCTAATGATCTGCAAGAACTGGTGACCTCTCAGCTGCTCCTTCCTCTCTCTGCCATATATTCACCTCCAGGCAGCTCCCACCTCTTGTGCAGAGGTGATGTGTGCTGCCCTGCCAGGAGACAAACTGCTCTCCTGCAGCAAGGTCCAACAGCAAATCCAGTTTAACCCTCTTCCCACATCCAAGGACTCTGAGTATATTAATTCAGACGGAAATGCCACCTGCTTCGCATTCACGTGGCTGAGGCTGAAAATCCTGCGGGTGGTAAGACGATGGGCGGGAACAACATGGGAGGCACAAAATGCTGCCTCCAGGTTTGGAGCAGCCTGACTGTGCTCATCCACACAGGCTCCATCTTTGGGTGCAGCATCCAGGATGCAGTGTGGACGCAGACAGAACAAACAAAAATTGGGCCTGATGCCCAGAAAATAGCAGCAATTCCCTCTAAGAAAGGGCAAATAAATAAATAAAGAAGATTAAGTTATATATGACAGCCTAATATTATTATCATTACAAAAGCATCATTACTTTAAATGTTTCCAAATAGAACATGAGACCAAAATAGACAAGGACTGTTATACGGGTCAGGAAGACAAGGCTCTGGGGGTTAAGGTGAGCCTCCTGAGCTCTGCCTCATCCTGTGTCATGCAGTACCCCAAAAGCTGCTCTGCAGTGCTGACAGTCCATAGCCAAGGCCCAGAAGCAATGATGGGAGATGCTCATCTCACCCAGGGATGCAGAGAACAACCAGAGACACAAGGGGCACATGAAGACCAGATTAAGGGAAAAGCAAAGACAGAGCTGAAGCAGGCAAACCTCCCTGCTGCCAGGGCAGGACTGGCCCCCAAAGGAGACCGCATCCTCAGACCTTACAGACTGAAAGAAACAAAACCAAGACTTGCTGCTAATAGTCCAGATGGGACTTTCTAGTCTCTGACTGATCAAAAGCCTACTGAAAGCAGCTGGAGCTCTCCCTTAGCTTTTGATGAGTCCCAAAGCAGCTTGCCTTTTGATAAACCACACTTTTTCTACCTTCTCATACTGCCTGAATATTTCCTCCTAGGCTGCGCAGCCTGATATTTAGTGAGGGCTCCCCAAATATGGCACACCCAGGTACCTAGGACTGCCATGACACGACAACACGGAAGGTAAAAGGGACAAAAATAGAGAGTTGGGCTGGAAGGCAAAAGTAGGGCTTGGAGATACAAAGCCAGTTTCCAGGTAAAGCTTTTAATTCCCACCGTCTGTCTAATGCCCTGGAATGCAACTTGATTTGATCCCTCTCTCTGCTGGGGTGATTCAGAGCTACTGTCATTGCCTACACACACGACCTTCATTTTCCTAAAAGGGGGAAAGATGGCATCCTTGCAGCCCCACAAGAGCAGGGGGAGACAGTTTATATGTTACATTGCTGATTCCAGCACTGGAAGCGACAGCCCTGGCTCACAGGGAGCCAAGCCACTCTGCAGGGAGATACCCCATCCTTGCATGAAGGAAGGTCATCCTTTAGAGAAGGCCATAGTGGCCATCACAGAGTGAATATCTAGCACAGATAGCAGGAATAGGATGATGGAGAAAAACACATTGTCCCTGTCAACTGCCACGTTTCCTCCCAGTGGTGTGTGCAAGCTGGAACAAGATCCTGAGCTCAGAACCCATGACAATGCACTTCAGTGGCTTGTTCTGAGGTGCAACAAAGAGATCTGGCTACTTGTATCAGATAAGGACATGGGCTGATGTGCCAAAAGCATCCCATAAAGAGAGCTAGAACATGTGATGCAGGAAAAATCGCTCCAACTCCAGCCCAGGCTCAGAAAAGCATCCTGTCCCAGGACAGCCTAATCCAGGTTTAATTTCCATGTTGTTCTGAACCAGGGAACAAGCAGAGGCTTAAGCACATCCCAAGCAAACCCTGTGCCACTCACTCACCCCATGCCCAGGGCAGAGCCATGCAGCAGCCCAGCTTCTGTGACCAAGGAGCCGTCCTGCTGGCACTATGCAGACGGGCAAACAGAAGGAGGATTCCTACGGCAAACAAAACAGTAGCACATAGATTAAATATGCATCCAAAAATACAGGCTGTCCTCAGGACACACTACAACCACATTTGTTTCAAACACTTAGCATCAAATTCTGCTGTCGGTTACTCCAGGTTTAAATCAACAAGAACAGGGGCTGATTTGAGTTTAATCAATTCCTTTCAAACGAAAAGCACAGCAGCAGGACTGCACATCCCATCGCTTCCCAGAGTCAATGACTGACCCACTGCTTCTTTATTTAAACTTTCTCAGCTCAAACCCAAACAATATCACAGAAACCCTCTGCTCTGCTGCTGGAAAAGATGTCAGCCTGAAAAGTGCATAGATGATGCCAAATTAAAGCCTTGTTACGAACCTGGGGGGACTCACTCTGCAGGTTGGGAACAGGGAGGTTTGACAGTCACCCAGGGAGGTGACACAAAGCAGCACAAGCCTGCACAGCCCTAGCTTGCTTTTTCCCAACCATTTTAAGTCTGTGTTAAACCACAAGTACCCACAGCCTCAGGCATGAGAGGGTGCCAGCAGATAACACCAGCTCAATCTGGTTGCAAGGCCAGGAACAGAGAATA
>JAVHNF010063283.1:70583-82715 GCA_034783455.1 Micropsitta finschii
TAAATCTGGGACAGACACCTCTACCTGGAGCTCAGCGTACTGCAAATTGGGTAACCATAGGCTGGGTAAGCCGTGGTCTCCCATGTTTCAGGGAGGCAAGAAGGCTTGGGAGCAGCTGCACCCAAAGGGTTTGCACCCCAGTGAGTGCCACGGCTTGAGGAGGGCAGGGTATCTGTCCCCTGCCACACACTGGGTAGCTGGGACACACGGAGCTTCCCTGCACAAATTGCCAGGGAGGAAGCAAGCCTTACAGCCATTCTCTGAACAGACCTTGCAACATCTGTAATTTAATTTGAAGCACTGAAGAGACCTATTATCTTCAGGCGAGCTACAATTTAGGCACACCATAAACCCAATCAGACACAGCAAGGATTGCTGTAAGAAAAGGCTGGTCACCCCCAGGTTCCTCACTACCCCAAAGCAAGTCCAGTTATAGAAACAGTTAATGATACAATACACCCAACTCTGAATTAGTAATACTAGTATAAAATTGAGTCTACAATACATATTCGCTTTAAATTGGTGCTTCTGACAGTTTGGTCTCATTACAGCAGTACTGAAATTGTTTTGAAATCAGCTCTAAAATAGCTGCAGCGAGATGCTCTCCCCTGTTTTAATTTAGCACCTCTGCTCCCCTCAGGTTAGCAGCATGCCCCATCCAAAATGACAGCAGCTCACGTTCTGTTCTGCACATGGGCACATGGTTAGTTTGAGCATCCATGCATCAAAACAGATCAATGCTGCTGACTGCTATTGATGGTACTTTCATTGATTGCAAGAGTGGCCTGACAGCAGAGTTCTTGCTTGATTTTAAATTAATAAATCCATAACAGCTCTTCAAGAATAAAACTCACGTTTATTAGCAGAAGTTTGCTCCTTCCAAGGATGAAAGAGTTTTGCTCTCACCTGTCCCACTGGCACACAAGGTGAAATCCAGCCCCCACAGCAGCCTGAGTTTGGGTAGAGCTGGAATTTCATCAGCAAGAGAGACAAACAGCCCCTTCCAGCCTCCTGCAGCAACCAAAATTAAGTAACATTGATCACCCCCTGCTCTAAATGCTTGCAGGAAGGAAGATGCATATCTGCATGATCCCAGATCAGGATTTGGTGGCCCAGTGTGTGGCTTAGGACAAAGCAGCCCCACCATGGCTCACTGGCTCAGCTGTCCCGAAGCACACTGTGCTCAAACTGCCCAGCCAAAGACAACCAAAATCCACTCCTGTCCTTCTGCCTCCCCTGACACCTAACCTACCCTGAAGCAAAGTGAGGGAGGACATGGGCAAGGAGCTGCTTTAGCAATAGTAGCTTTATTTTACTACTTCAAACCAATTTAACAGCCATGGCCATGATGAGTCCAGAGAGCTCACTGCCTTTTATAGCCCTGATAACATTCCTATTGAAAGTTGCATCAAGCCATCATTCTAGCTATAAAATGAGATGGTGAGAAGCAGATGTGTACTTTTACCTAGCACATTCAAGTGCAGCCTGCAAATGGGACGTAACAGAGAATCACTGGGCCATGGTGAAACACGTTACTGCTCAAACTTCTCCCTCTTCTTTCTCCTTCTCTGAACATACAGTGCTAAAACAAAAACCTTCTGAACAGAAACATTAGAACTTACTGATGAAGGGACAGGATCACAGCTGAAGGAACCATAGCTAACGCTCACAGCCCCACTGAGTTCACTTCACCAAGCCACAAGCCCCTTAAACAAGAGATGTTTAGAAAGGATCTTTGCAGCAAAGCCACATTTTGCTCTACCATCTACTGCTTGCCACGCAGCAGCTGTTCTCATTCTGCAGCCGCATTCCTTCACAGCAGCCTAGGCTGGGCTGCTTGAGGGGAAAACAGCTACCTTTAGCTTCCCATGCAGACACCAGCACTATTGGCTCAATCCCCCAGCAGCCGCAAGGCGGGGGAGCAGGTTCCCATGGGCTACAATGCTTACTGAAGAGAAAGGCACCTGCAAATGCAGCCACCCTGGGAGGACTTCGTTGGCATTGCCCTCACGCAGCACATGCCCACACACTCACTTTGTCCCAGCTCTCCACCGTGGCTCTGGCACGCTGCAAACCACTGGCAGGGAGAAAGAGCAAATGCTCTTCAGCTTCGATATTTGCATTCATCTGCTTTTCTATAACACAGAGATTTCCAATTACATTATTTACAGCAATCTGTTGTCAACTCCCACATTCAGCACTTGAGGATGAAGAAAATTAAAAGGCGGTGAAATTGCTATTCGGAGCTTTGTTTCCGGAATAGCAAAATCTATCACACCCCTGACCCTAACGTTTCTCATGCTGCAATGGCTGCCAGCCTTCCATGATTTATCATTCCCCTCTCAATCAGGCCTCTTTTTTCCTGTGTCTCTATTCTAGAGGACACTATTTTGAGTCTAACCACTTTCTACCACCCCCAAAATAATATGGCAGGCTATTGATGAGTCCTTTGAATTGCAAACAGGTGCACAGCACTTCGATTCAATCCAGAGTCACCCAAAATAAACACTCCCCTTCCATCAGGATGGTATTTTGCCAAGAAATCATCATACCAGGCTGGAATAACCCCAGACTATGCTGGTTGGTGATGTTCAAAACTGTATGAGTGCATATGTGAAAAGGGAAGCCCTGGGGGCAAGAGGGGAGGAGGTAACTCCCTTGCTCCAGTGCAGTAATCTTCTTCCTCTGCATGGTTTATTGTGATAAACCAAAAAATGCGGCCAGCCATGAAAATACCGTTTAGTGGAAGAGAAGAAATTAAAGGGAAAGTGAAGCAAAGGGGACAAATTAAAACTTTAACAGGTACCTGATAACTGACACTCTCTTTCGTATTTGATGGGGTTTAAAAAATAATTATCTCCCCCCACCCTACTAAAGCTGTGTTCATTATCACTACAATTTTGATGTGTCAATTCAAATGTAAATGTGCACAAATGCTTCCAAGAGTATTTTAATTACAATGATAGCATCGCTAATTATGGATGTAAAATATATATATATATAGTGATAACTCAGGAAGGTGCTTTGCAGAACCTGGTGGTATCAGTCAAAACAAGGCTGTGCAGAGTTAAACAGCTGAGGAGGGATTTGACAAAACACAGCAGGATCCATGTCCTCTTCAGGCCAGGTGACAGGCAGACTTCAGCCACAGGCAACTAATTCAACATGGGCATTGCTGCCCAAGCGATTACCAAGCTCGCATGCTCTGCCCGAGGGCCGGCAGCAGGGAATCATTCCAGCTGTATATATGCCCACCACAGCTCCTCCCAGGCAAGTTTTGTTCCTCTGACAGCTGCTGCAATAAGCCTGTTCTGCTGGAGGACTTGCTCCCTTTCTGCCCTGTGTTCTCATCCCATGGATGCATCAATTATTCACTGCCAAGCTACCGAACAGGCTCACTGCAAACCTGTGGCCAGTGTTTGCTGCAGCCATGGAACAGGCTTTCTAATCATGCCATGGGACTTCAGATGCATGCAGAGACAGGACTGCCCCGGTCCTCCACATTCAGTCTCCAGAAAATCAGTGCAAGATGCAAAGCCAAGAAAGGCAATGCAACACATGGAAGAGGAAGGAAGGGAGATTCTTGCCCTCAAAAGTGAATGTGATCTTGATTGAATTTGCTTCTACCCTTGCTTGCAGGAACAATAAACCAGAATCCGCATCTGCTTTAATTGCACTGCCCTCAGAAGTGCAATTAAATTGCAAAGGCAAATGTCCAGAGAATCCTGGAAGAACAAAAAGGGTTTTTTTCAACAGAAAACAAACAGCTGGGACAAGTGATATCTTCAAAAAGCCAGGTCTGGCCTAAAGCAGGTGAGGTCTATCTTATTTCAGGAAGAGAGGCACTTAGGATGCAGAGGTGTCTGCTGGTCTTTGGGGATGTTCTCTTTGTCAGTAAGAAGATCCAGGCTCTTTCAGGTCCCAGCCATGTCAGAACACAGTACTTTTGTCCCCAGCACCTTGGAGACCCTTACCCTGATTGTACACATCACACTCAGCAGCAAAAGTGCTGCCCAACACACTGTTTCGCTTCTGGATGATTGGGATACAAGCAGCAGACAGAATCCATCAATTGCCTCCACTCTGCAGAAATAAGACGGTGTCAGAGCAACTTGTTCCTCATTGCTATGCAGCACAGCCTTTCCCAGTGGAGGTTTTCAAGGAAGCAGAAAGCAGCAAAGAACACTTCTGAATGGCTGAGGCTGGGATTCCCAAAGGGATCTATGGGCACAAAGCATTCAACTCCAACTGAAAACTGATGTAAACAATAGCTTGTTACTTTGGTCTTCATTTTGACCCAGGCAGACAGATGATTAAAGCGTTACTGAAGCCAGCAGATTCTGTCCACACAGCAAAATGGGGAGAGAACAACCACATATCACTAAACTTACTGCTAAATTAGCTTAAATCAAGTCTACAGGGATAAATAACAACAAGGAAGATGGAGGGATGAAAGCTTTAGCATATATGAACACCACCACACACCACAGCTGTTAACTACCATATGTGTCCAACCCCACCATGCTTGCTTGAGATCCTGGTGGGCCACAAGACTCACGTGCTCACTCAGTGCATAGCAGAGACTAAAGGGAACAATTACATTCCTAGGCTCTTGTCCCAGCCAGATGACACTTATTAACTCTAGCCAACGTCATTTAGTCCACCCAGGTTTCCAAATGACCTCTTTCTCATTTCAGTGCCTGACAATCTCTTGCTAACAGAATCGAGAGCTTCATAAATATCATGCTCAAATAGCTTGAGCAGTGGTTCAGAAAATTAGACAGCGATCAAAGTGCTGATGTGGGTGGAATCACCCAGCTTGGAAACACCACATCTCATCACACCTGCTGGGGGAGGCACTCCAAATCAGCATCAAACACTCACCCACCTGAGCTGGCCCACTTCAGGGGCCTGACAAGTGGGGAGGTGTTGCCAGAGCTCTGTGGCCTGGGACAAGCCTAGTTAAATCATGTATTTTGTTGGCATGGACTAAAGGACAACCTTGCTCGGACAAGCTGTGCATTGAGAAGGCAAGAGAAGAAGGGTGATTTTGACTTGTTACTGCATCAAACAAGACAAAGTGCTTCAGTGTGTTCCTGAAGCTCCCTGCCTGGATGCCAGGAAACAAAACAGGTCCGACACCTACTCACCATGCATGGGATTCAAAGGTTAGACAGAAATGAGAGCATCTGATCCCAAAAAACAGACAACCATCTGCACTCATTGATAGCAAATATAACCTTTAGCAAAGAGCATGGCCAAATGGGGTTGGTCCATAGCAGATGGCAATACAAGACAGATCCAAATCACAGGAACAGAAAGCAATAAGGAACTGGTTGTGAGCACAAGCCCTGAAAAGAAACCTGGTAATTTAATGCATGCCCTGTAATACCACAACACCAGAACTAGTTTCAGGGACTGCACCAGTCATCAGTCTGAGGCCTAAGAGCCTCATCTCTTCCTCGCACACTTAGGGAAGACTTGATCAAACCACTTGCCAGGCATTTATTCTGATATTGCCTCAACTTCCTTGCCCTGGATGACATGCCTCAAGGCTTCCTCTAATTCCCAGTGCTTCCCTGCCCTCTCCCACATTAAAAGCAGAGCATATGGGAACACAGAGGCGATGTATGACTTGATGCCTGTCTGCATGTCCACACTGTTCCCCTTCCAAACTTCCCCTGATCAGGGCACCAGAATGACTGCAAGCAAGAAAGAAGACAGATATAAACTGACCTTAAATAGAATCAAAAGATAAAGATGAAGCTTAGGGTTGGGAGGTAAGATGAGGCTATTTTTTAGTTAGTCTAAGAAAGAAAGTTCCATCCATTTTCATTAGGAAAGCACTTTGGCTTTATCTCTGGTTTCAGAGAGAGAGCGAGCTCTGAAGGTTACCCTACCCTCACACACTGGCCACTCTAACACGTATTGGACAAGTTAATATTCTTCTCTGTCCAGTGACCACGGCTCCTCATCATTTTTATAAGAAACACAAAAAAAAAACAATTATACAGTGTGAGATGAGAAAAAAATTATAGAAAGAGCAGAATAACAGAACTAAAGACAATTTCAGTCCCATACCCGTCTCTCTGCAGAACAAAGAAAATATTTTGACTTGCCACACTTTCCATTTCGGGACCTACATCTGGAATTCAAAACCCCTGGATGACTCAGTGTATCCAGTTATTAGCAATGTCCAAGGAGCTGGAATGCTCTCTGCCTGCCCTACCCACACTGCTGCTCAAAAGCTGAGGACTGGCAGCATCCATGCACCCCTCGTCTTAGCTGAACATGAACTTCACAAGTGCTCCCACACAAACAGTCCCCTCTGATGTAAAACCTAAGCAAAGCCAAGTTTCCACAACGAGTAGCAAAAAAATTTCAGCAAAACACCTGCACAAATGCTCTCACTGCACTTCAAAAATGGATGTAGCAGAGTATCCAGGTTTCACAGTTGGTTGCAGTGGTCAGAAATAGCTGCATTAGATTGATGTTCAAAGACCACAAGCAAAAGTCTGAAATAAATTGATGGGAACAAGTGAAAACCCTTCTGTAATCACAGAACAAATTCATCGACTTCACTGTAGAGCAGCAAGCCCTGATGTTGGTGGATGCTGGCTGGCAGACAAGAACTGAGGCAGGCCATTACTTTTTGCTGTGTAAAGTCAAGGATGAAGGATATAAAAATTTAGAGACCTGCATTAGAAGTCTCACACACTGTCAAGTTATGGGATTTTGCAGACAGGGAGGAAACAGACTTATAAACTGCAATCTTGGTTATTTTTAGAGGGACAAATATTGCAGTTATCCTCTAGATCTCTCCAGCTGTATTGAAGAACCAGCGTTAGCCAAGTTTATTTGCCACAAAGCTGGGAGAGAAAGAGCATGGCAGATGGTAACAGTCTCTTTACGACCAAAAAAATCCCACAAAGCTGTAGAGGCTGCAGGGGATTTTGTGGGTTTTTTTCCCCTCTACCCCCTCATAAACCAAAGTTTTCACCATTGTGTGTATTCATTGAGCCTCCCAAAACCAATCTCAAGCTCCTCTCCAAGCACCTAGGCACAGGGAAGAGCCTTTGCATACTCAGCACAGACTTGAGGCAGGTAGGAGAATGCTGCTGAACCCAATCTCTCCACAGTTGTATTTTACCTCTCTTTGTTCACTGCAGATCTTGCACAGCCAAAGGGGACGTTTCTGGGCTCCAAAGGTTTCTATTCCACACTTGGTGCAAACTTTCTGAAACAAGAGAGGGAAAAATAAGGTGGCGTTAGCAGCTCCCCACAGCCATATAGCCCTTGGGAGAGAGAAGGTCAGGAAGCATCTTTCCCAACAGTTCTGATTTGTTTTCCTTAAAAACCTAATCATGGCACAATTTTATTTATCCTGGAGAACCACCGATCACAGGAAGCTGCTCCAGGTCTATATGGACATGAGACAAAGGCAGATCTACAGTATACTCCTTGACTCCACGGCAAGAAGAAAACTGGAAAGGGCAAATCAAAGCCCATGGCCAATAGGCATATTTCCAGAGTTGTTTTTTTAATCCTAACCCCCAATCACTGTGCCATGGAAAGCAGCTATGACCAAGTACAAACTAAGTTTGTGCAAGACTGGAAATCCTCTCCTCCCTTCCCTCACATACATAGTCTCTAACCCCATGGCTTCCCCTCCATTTCAGCACTCAGTTGACAGCTATTGATTTGTGGCAGGGCCATGCCTACATGAACACTGTCTGAGCAGAATGCTGGATAACACCACACGGCCTCTGCTGCTGTACGAGGGAACTTTCATGTCTCCGCTGGCATTACAAGCCATTTACAACCTGAATCACCTAATATATAATGAAGCTGATGTGTATCAGGCTTGGCTTACAGCTTGAATGAGAAATCGGACAAATTCTTTGATCCTCACAGGGCAAAAGCCACTCAGAAGAGGGCCCTGGAGAGCAAAACCTTGCTTAGAGACATGCGAATTTAATCTCCCCAGATAAGGTTTTACATATGCCTGCCACCAGGCTGCTCCTCCTCTGAGACAGGAGGCATGTGTTCAAGGATGAAAGTCTCAGTGGCTCACTTAGCCCTCACTGCCCATGCCCAGAGGAGGAATGATGGTACCTGAAGCAATGGCTTCATTGCATGAATAAATGCACCCGACTGTTTTGGTCAGCATAGTCCAGAGGCACATCTGTCATGCTGCACAGAAAATAGAAGGCAGCACTAGCAGCCCCACAAAGGTTGGTGCTCTTCTCCATCCTTGCAGTGAAAGCTGATGAGTTCCAGTCCTCATCCTTGCAGAGAAACAAGAAGCAACCTATTGCGTCTGATGCATCAATACTCAACACTTGGGTGCTACCCAAACCAAGGGGGATTGCAGATGCAATTAGCAGACACCACCTGAACTACCCCAAATTCTCCCTCAAACCAAAACCTGAGGGAGCAACCCAGTCTTAAATACCCTCAAAGATCCCAATCCCCTCGCATATAGCGCATTCAAACACTCCCTCTAGTGGAAGTTTCCAAGCGATTTTACTCCTAGCCGTAAATTTTGACAGTTCTGATATAAACTGGGTTTATATTGAGCATCACTCACAGCCCCTCAGAAGATGACATAAAAATCAAGGACATTAAATGCAGTCCCATTCCTATTTAAATACAAGATAAGGCACTTTCTTCTGCTTGTACTTCACCTTTTATACATGAGACTGATACCCTCTGCACAATGAATGACCCATTATGCTTTGTCCAACTACTGTTATTGTTAACACATCTGGATTTGAATACATCTTTGTCTTGCCATTATGTATTTCTATCTAAGACAATAAAAACTAACATTAAATACATTCTTTGTAAAACAGAATGTGGCACTTCGAAAATCCATCGGACTGCAAGAAATACAGAACCTCTATTTAGCAGAACAGACTTGCTGAAGGTAAGTTCTTTTCTATGTTTCAGATGCATCATTACAACAATTCCTGTTATTGAATTGTGAGCTGCAATGAGATGGTAACAGAGCAACGCCAGCAAGAAGAACAGGAACTTTAAAAATCTATAATTCCCTGACTAGTCATTTCTTATTGCACACAGCACTGCACGAGTGATGGATATCCCTGGATGAGAGGGGACGAGCTTAAAGTAACAGTCTACTGTGTGTGCTCTACTGAAGGGTTGACTGCTCCCCCAGTTCACTTCTTAGCATTATAAAACAGTAAGGGGAGAAGCCCAGGACACCCAGCCAGCATTGCCCTGAGCTTGCACACAGCTGGAAAGTGCAAACAAGCAGGAAGCAGCTGCAAAAAGGAAAATTGGAAAAGTAGGGTCTCACCTTAAAACAACCTGGGTATGAATGCTCCTGAACAGACTCCAGACAAAAGGAGTAACCATAAAAAATGAAACCTAAAATCCCAGCCCTTCTCTGGGGTTTTCCAGTCACAGCTGGAGCGCCTGCAGCTAGGGGGTTCCTACCTGCAACTGCAAATGGACAGGGCAGGGAAATGGCTGAATCAGTTTTTGCCTCCTCATTAGTGTACAGGGCTCATAGGAAAGAGATTAGGAAGCACTGTGGCAATGTGACCTACCTGGCTTTGGACACGGTAAAAGCAGAATCTCCAAGGGAAGAAGGCAAGAATATGGCACATCCTGTTATTCCATGTGGTTGAAACGCAGGAAACAGCCAGCCGTCTCCTGTCTGCTGTCCAGCCCTTTATTCTCCACAAGGTCACATGCACAGAGCCCACACTCCCCATGCGCCTGAGAGAGCTGCCTGAACCTTCAATTCAAACCAGACCTTTAAGTTCCCGGTACCTTACTGCTTCCCCAACGCTTACTAAATACTGGCTTAGGACCCAGAAGTTTAAAGATTTGTGTTTACTTGCCCAGTCACTGCCTTACAAGAAATCTGCAGTATAACCCCTGCCTCAGTCTGCAAACTGAATCCAGTGGAGAAACTCGATAGCAAAGGCAGCACAACTCACAGCAGCTCCTTGCCCAGCAAACACATATGGAGGGTTGCTGGGACCTCAATTTTGACTCCAAGGGGCACCCACCTTCTTTCTCTTGCAAGAGCTCTGAGCCCAGCAGTGCTGCAGCCAACCATGGACCAGTGCAGGCCCAGCCTGGCAGACTGTTCTGCAGGAGAACTGCATTTCACAAATGTTATCAATGCCAGCACAAAAAGTTCTCCATCATGGCCTGAGTGGCGGCTTAATCACAGAGGTGCCAACATCCACCATTCCATGGTAAGAAGCAGGTTTTACTCAGTGCTGTTCTGTGAGGTGCTCCTCAGTGACAGGGTGGTTGACACTAGCAAGTGTCTCCTTGGTTCTCACACCCACCAGGGACAGAGTCAGCACAGGCTGCTCCCTTCCACTCTACCACCAGCAAGTCAGAAACACTCCTGCACCCAGCAGGTACCCTCACCTCTCCCCATGCAACATGCTGAGGCAAAGTCACTTACAGAGTGCTCTCCCCAGGGAAAGATGGGCTTCAAGTGCAGGAAAAACAGCCTCCCAGCAGAGGGAGGATAAGGTGGTTGCCTTGGAGATCATCATTTCCACAGCAATACAGATTAACCCCTTTGCTGCAGAGTCTAGACAAGCAACAGTTATCCCTCAGGGTGCTGGCAGAACAGCAGTCTGCCTGAAAACTGATACTGCTTTTCAAACAGCACCCGTACAGTCCTGCCAACAACACACTCAAACACAGGCAGCCATCAGTGCACACAGTTACACTGGTTTGGAACGTTACACTGGTTTGGAAGTTGAAGATGGCCTTGACTCCTCCAGAGAGGCATTACTGGAAAGCCTAAGGGCAGACCTTGCAGTAAGTAACAGCAAAGCACAAAGATACTTTTATCAGTTGCTTGTCATACATTTCTGCCCCTTCTCCCACTCCACAAACCCTGAGTGGGAGATGCAGAGGGGGTTGATGCACTAAGCGCAGTTTAGGCATTTTAGGATCCTAAGGAATACACGGTACAAGAGAAAACCTGATGCTCTGACAGATTCCAAGTGGTCTGGTGGACTTCCTAGACAGGTCTGCTACCAGGAATATGCAGGAACCTGTGTGTGACTAAACCCACCTTTTTGCAATCCTGACAAAAGACCGACGTGCTACCTAGCAGCCCAAGCAGTTCACCGCAAAGCAGACACTGCGAGAGGCCATTCCCCATTGCATTCTTCCTCATGTTCTCCAGCCGTTCCACCAGGCGCCTGTGGGGAAGAGGCAGAGCAGAGGTCAAAGCGCTCACCTTCAAATGGAAGCACATGGTACTGAGGCATGCTGAAAGCCTGCAGATGTGTGGTCCATACTCAGCCTACCTTTGCTTCTTCTGCGCAGTTTTGGGCCCCTTGCTGGGACCATATGTACTTTCACTTCAGCCCCTACACTCAAGTGTTTCCTATCAGCTGGCTGTTGGTCATCAGGGGATAAAACCCCTTTTATGTCCATCTATTGATGCTCACCAAGCCCTGAATAATAAAAACTTTGATTACTACTGAGAGGTCTGACTCAGATAGTGGGTGCAGGGCAGACAGCTCACAAGAAGGGCTCGATCCTAAACCCTCCAGGAGCTCACCATCACTAAGGCCACAGTCTCAGCACAGATTTCCTGCCTGTAGAGCAGGAAAAGCCTTTAGTGCTCAGATCAGGGCAAGTCAGACAACACCGGGAAAGGGCAGAGGAGTTAGACTTGCCAAGCTCTACGCCATGTTTACATATATTCCCTGAAAGCCACACTGCAGGCACATGACTTTCCCACATTCCATTACAAGCAGGAAGGCCAGATTTGAAGCCATCAAACCAAAATGAGCCTGGCTGTAGTACAGGAATGCCAGAAACTGCTCCCTGCTGTGATTGACAGCTTGCTTGGAAGACAGGAAGCACATATGTATGCACGATGTCCATAGCAGCAGGACTACAAAAGGGAAGGAAGGCAGGATAAGCAATTAGGATGCAGGATGCGGAGAGCATGCAGAGCAGGGCTGCTGTCATGAGATCACTGCCTGGCAATTCTCAGGCATCCATTTGTAGATGGGGACACTAACAGCCAGGCCATTTATCAGAGAGTGACCAGCCACAGCCACACATGTGCCTGTGGCTCAGGGAGGAAATGCAAACCTGTTGTCCGTGCAACCT
>JAVHNF010063292.1:10586-23914 GCA_034783455.1 Micropsitta finschii
AGCTCTTATTTTGTGTGCAGATCAACCTATAGAGGGAGACGAAACATATATTTTATTACTTTATATGACTATTTGCCAAATGATGAAGACATTTACAGGGGGTGGTGAGTCTGAAACAAATTTACTGGGATCACATTAATGATGGCTTTGTAAGCACTCTGTGCTTAAGTGGCTGACATCTGAGTTGTAGTCCCATCTCTGGTAAAAATAGATTGGACAAATATTGCATACATTAATCTGGTGAGATTACACTTTTCTGTTTTCCACAGTAATAATAAACATCATGCAATGCTCAGCTTTATTAGGAACAGTCACTGGAAGGTCTCCTCTCCCCTTGGAAAAGAAGGGAGAGCACGCAGACTTTGAACATGAACCTTTACCTCTGGCATAGGCTAGTATGGGACTAAACAGTGCCCTTTAAATTTAACAGTCATGTGGAACAGCTTCCAGAGAATGGAGCATGATGAGTGAAAAAGGAATATTCACAATCAGGTTCAATTCTGTCCTGCCTCGATCTCAAACACCCTGTTAAACTACACTAAACAATTATATTTTAATACTTCAATGCAAAAATATGAATGGTTTTACTGTGGATTGTGCAAAGCTAGAGTCGATCTTCTCTTGGAAATACTTAAGGAAAAAGAAATCATTGTCCGCTGAGTGAATTACCTTGTCATAGAAGAGACCAGGTTGGTCAAGCAGGACTTGCCTTTCATGGACCCATGCTGACTGAGCCTGATTGCCTGGCTGTCCTGTACAAGCTGCATGATGGCATTCAGGATGATCTGATCCATAACCTTCCCCAGCACTGAAGTCATACTGACAGGCCTGTAGTTCCTCATATCCTCCTTTTGACTCTTCTTATAGTTGGGTGTCACATTTGCTAACCTTCAGTCAACTGGGACCTCCCTGTTTAGCCAGGATTCCTAACAAATGATGGAAAGTGTCTCGGGAAGCACTCCCACAAAATGCATCAGTACTCTTGGATAGATCCCATCTGGCCCCCACAGACCTGTGCATGTATATGTGGTGTAGGATATTGCTGACCATTTCATCTTGGATTATGGGGGCTCTATTCTGCTCCCCGTCCCTGTCTTCCAAATGAAGGCTGGATACCTGGAGAACAGCTGGTCTTACTATTAAAGATTGAGGCAAAGAAGACATTAAGTAGTCCAGCCTTTTCCTCATCCTCTGTCAGTATGTTCTCCCCCACATCCAATAAAGGATGGAGATTCTCTCTAGCCCTCCTTTAGCTGGCACATGGATCTCCACTCCCTACCTCTACTGAGACAGCAGACCAAAGGACCTCACTAGCACACTGTCCATCCCAAGGCCTATATCTAGAGAGCCTGGTGTTATCCTTTTCCCCCTTCAAATCTAATTTGAAGCACTTTGATGATCTCCGCTAGCTCCTGTGTAAAGATCCTTTTCCCCCTTTCAGACAGGTTTACCCCATCTGTTTGTAGCAGGTAGCAGGCCCGGTATTGTGTAAACTGGCTGATGACCTTTAAAAAACTTGAACCACTAGCAAAATAAGTATTGTATTCCTAACTGGAAAAATCACTGCAGTTACTGCTGGAGATTCTGTTTCTGTTTCTGTTCTTGTATGAAAATTGACTTTCTCACCTGAAAGACATCTGCTATGATCCAAGCTTGGTGACAACAGAAAGTGTATAATGGTAACTTTGGACTTCAGAGCTCTGAGATTAATGCGCAAATGAAAGCAAGGATGCAAAGTATGTTAATTTTAACTTCCAAATATCCCTAGAGCGCCATATTTGAGTTTCCAGGCATTAGAAGCTTTTGCTGACATTTTTGATTTAAAGAGACAGTTTCTGCTGAAGAAAATAATGAATCCATAGAGAGTTGCATCTATAAAGGTTCATATATAAAAATCAGGAAAGAGAATCTGTCTTATGGCATTGTGTTATGGGAAACACGGGTATAGAATCAGAACATTACTTCAGCTAGGTCTTATTTCAGGACTTGCTACTGTGCAAGCTCAGCTTGGCCAGGATCAAGCCGCAGCTAATGACAGACACCTGAGGCAGACTGGTGAATGCCTAGCATAGTGGAGAAAACAATTTATATGTTCTGCTTGTAGGGATTTGACACTTTCTGTGTAAAGCTGCATCACATTTTTGCCCGTCTGTCATGAGTACCATGAAGGCTGCAAGTTCCTCAGGGCAGGAACCTGTTAAGCACTTAGCACAACACAGGAGCTCTATGGTAATAATTACCACTGCTGTTAAATGCGCTGTGGCATACCTGTTTCAGTATCCTTACTGTAACTCATATTTCTCTAAGGCTGTCAGTATAATAATGTTATACTGAATTGCAATAGAGAGGTTTGGGGAAATGTGAGGAAATGGTCTATCAGTTTCCCTGATCTCCTGCAGTGCTAGTCAGCACTTTTGACACCAATAATCTACAGCCACACTCTGCTGCTGAGAATGAGAAAATGCGTTCATGCAATTAACATGTAACATCACAAGGAAATCACCCAACAGGAGCACTCTTGGCTTCCATGTGTATTATGACGATAACTGAAAAGCAAACACATTCACTCACAAAATTAGAAGCACCAGATCATTCATGTGCAATTTAACCACCTTCAGTTCAAACTGAAATCACAATTCCACGTTTCATTTCTCCCTTGTGGAAGACAACTCTTTGATGAACTAATATAGGTAGGGGTCACCAGCAGAGATCTAGACATGAAACATCTCCTTTATAGTCAGAATTTTTCTCTGTGTATACATAGCAGAGAAGCATACTGCCTTTCCAGAAGCATTCCTTAGTGCTCTCTGCACTCTGCAAATCCACCTGTAGTTGTGGAGCAGACCAGCTGAGCAGACGGAGGCAAACCCAAAGGTTAGAACCCATAGGAGCCCATCTCACGTATATGAAGTACAAAACTTACACTCACTGTGAAGACATTGCTGTGATGGAATTACTTGAGGTGCAAAATAGGAAAAAAAATGAATCCTGCTGCAGAAACTCAACAATCTTTCTGACCCTCAGGCTGTTACCCTCTACTTAGGTTCTTCCACATGGAACATGCAATTTTCCAGTGGAATTTTCCAAGTTAGGTTCTTCCAATGGAACATGTGGAAGATGTAAAAAATTCCATTTTTAAAGGACATTTTCCATTCCTAACACCTTCACAGATCAAATCTGGCTCATTGCTTTTAATATAGAAGTATTAATAAAATTCTGAAAAGCAGTTTTATGTCCTTTATTTACACACAAATTCTTGCCTACACTGGTGGGCTTTCCACACATAGAATTAAAAATGTTAGATTAAACTGCTACTTTCTTATATGCTTTTGTGAGTGCATCAGTACATAAAGAAAACCCTCCACACAAGTGGAATGTTGCACATGTGCAAACTAAAGTCTTATCTGGCTCTTTTTTTTTAGTATAAAATAAAACTTCCAGGTTTGCAGATGCTAAATGATTGATACATATTCCATTTAAATGCAAATTTTACTTTTTGTTTTAATGGGATAACAAGTACTTTTCTTCAAATTTTTCAGACAGTTTCATTCTGAAATATGGGATGAGGCTGAGGAGATGATATCTGTCTAGATTTACTTGGTATAATTCTTAGATAACCTTGATGCATTTTTTTAATCCATGTTTTTTTATCATTCATTTCTGAAAAGAAAATGAAGTATGTTGTACACCTTACAAATTAAATGGGTTATGAAAAAGAGAATACAGTTAATCCATTGTTATTTGTGCTTATGATGTGAGAAGGGAAGTGTATTTTGTAAAATAATGATCTCCAGGTACTGTAAAATACATGGGGAAAAAATGAGAGTTCAAGAGTAGCATTATAATGACCAAAATTCACTATGTGTTTTTTATTATGTTGGCAAAAACTCTTTTAAGAAATGGAAATCACTACTTTCTATTGATTCATGAACAGAATCTTCAGACATAAGTCATCAGTGTTGACACTTTCAAATACATAAAACGTGACATCTGCTCCTACAAACGCACTACACAGGCTGTAAATCATCAAAGAGAAAAACAGTTCAATGTCATTTCAGCCACTGTAAGCTATGGTTTACAACTGAGAGATAAAAATAGTCATACTGTCTCTATGACATCTAAACCACTTTTCTATTGCAGTATTCTATGTTCTGATTTATCTTTGTGGTTGAACAACATGCAATCAATTGTAAGCAACTAGTGTAGTTTGATTCCAGTCAACAGCAATTTTCTCCAGCTTTATCTTTTTTACCCCTCACTGCACTGACTTTAAGTGCTCTCCCAAGTGCTCACCCTTTCCCATGCAGTGTTTTCTGGACATTCTGAGGACTTAAATTTGTCATCTTAAATTGTGAAAATACAATAAAAAGACATAACTCATATTTAATCCTTTCTAAATACTTGTAAAATTCTTTTTGAGTATCACCATACCTGCATTCACACTAATGAAGAAAATATATATATGCATTTCTCAACACTGGTATCATGCTCACTGTACTAGATATTTTTTAACATGCATCATTCCTCACCAAAGAAAACAGTATCAAGTATCTTGATCCTTCCATTTTGCATTCTCACTGGTTAAACATTTTGGGTGGGAAGGGCTCCTCTGAGTTCCTTTTCTGTCTTCTGTCCATCTCTTTTCTGCCCACCTGCCAATCTATCTACATGAATAAAATCCACATTAAATATGCAGTAGTGCTGCTAGCAGAGATGTACTGGAGAACTTGCCACTAAATAATGTCATTTAGCTAATTAAGTTAGACTTCTAATAAAGCTAATGATAGAAACAATAGTTTTGGCAACAAGAGCTGGGAACTGTGGAGGAGAATGTGATTGCTGCTTGGATCATATTCACCTTTTAAAGTGCCATTTTGATGTTCATAAAGCAAGCACTGGTTGGTGGGAAAAGAGAGTGCTTTCAGAGCTGCACAGATCAGTAATAAGTAGAGAATTGGGGGATTAAAAGGCTGTTTAAGATTCTGGGTGCCTCTCATACCAAGCTCTGCATTCTCCAGAGTTCAGAAGCTTACAGCCAGCGTCTTCTGGAAATGTGTCACCTTTGGTTGCTATTGATCAGTAGCTACCTACTGTTGTGTGGGAGATTCAGCTCACCTGCAACAAAGTACTGCCAGCACCAAGGGTGCTACACAATAATGCACATAGCCTTTTGATGACTAAGGTAAAGAAAAAGATACCTTTGAATAAGGTCAGAAATTACTCAGTGATAACATGTTTTCATGTTATCTGTGAAAGCATCATCATGGCTCAGCTGACAGAGGTGAGAGACTTCTCCAAAACACTGAGAAACAATCACATAGGCTATCTTGGGGGTTTAATACTGAATTATTTCCCTTGTTTTTATCTTATTTTTTACCAAACTGAACCTGCACTATTTTACTTTGTTTTTATGCCCTAATCATTTGTGAAAAGTGACCTAATGCACCAGCAAAACATTTTCAAAAGGTGGTCTCTTTAATGTATAAAAAGCAAATGTGTAGCAATTCCTATCAAAAATGAAAATATGACCATACATTTAAATAGTTACACCTGAGCAGAAAAAGAACTAAAGTTATGACAAATGTGATGCACACAAATCTCAAAAGTCTACACCAGCACATCGATCCAGTTTACAGTCTAGTCAACCTGTGGACTTTCTGCCCAACTCCCTTCATGGAAACCTGTGCGCTGCAAGGTCAGGAGCGGGGCTACAAGTGTTCGGCTGAGGGGGCAGCTGATCTTCTACCACATTGTGCGGTTTGTAGAGAAACCACAGGCCCTACAAAGGTTGAAATGCTAAATAACCATTGCTTTTATTGCCAATTTCCCTAAACGGGTGTCAGGAAGAAGAACAGAAGTCTTGACAGGTTCTTATAAAAGACAGGAAGGAGAAAAGAAAACACAGAAATATTTCACCACTCCACAGATCCAGCAATGTCTTCTTGGTCGGCGGAGTGAAATCCTTTCAGTGGTTGTAGCCCTTTCTTTCAGTCCATGATGCCGCCGTGCCAGACTCACACCCTGCAGCGCAGCCATTGTCCTTTTCATCAGGTCAGGATCTCTCAAAGCCCTCCCGCAGGTCCAGACTCATTCCCACACCTGCACACATGCCATGAGCTGCCCTGGAACGTTCCAGGCAGGGCAGGGTCTGTGGTGAGCCCCAGGTCCAGTCACTCTGTACCCCAAGGCGCAGCGCGGTGCTGGCATCCAGAGGATCTGTGCTGCCGTGTCCGGGCTCATTGTTGCCCAGGCCGTTGGTGCCAGCACCACTGATCTTCACAGCCTCAGGGCAGACACCACAGGAAAACCATCCCCTACCTTCGTGGAGCTGATCCCTGCTCTGCCCCTGACCAACAACACGCTGCTCACCACTGACAGGTGCTCAGCCTCCCTCAGCTACTTCTCTCCTTGAGTTGTTGTGACACACACACGAAGGGTATCCTGACCATCACAAGAAACTATTATTTATGTATACTCAGAGAAGGGAAAAACCTGTGCAAGTTGCACTTACCTGTTCTTCTCTGTAGTCCTCAAGATCACAGCAAAGGTCTCTTTGGTCCTCTGGCAGGTAGTAGAAAGGTCTTTTTGAGACCATCAGTTACAATACTCAAGCAGAAGAATTTTGTCATGCTTTGAGTAAGTTTGACTTTTCTCCCTGAGGAATCCCTTACAAACCTACCACAGAAGGAGTGGTAAAGAGGGGGTTCTAGAAAAAGCAATGTTGAAGTCACAAGGGAAGACACCAGTACCACTAGATACACACAGTAAAATAGTGCATAGATACTTTATCTCAGGCCAGAATTGCAATAGATTATCTTACCAACTGAATCACAGAATGGTTTGGGTTGGAAGGGACTTCAGAGCTGTTTTACTTCCAAGCCTCCTGCCAAGAGCAGCGACACCTTCCACTAGACCAGACTTTTCTGAAGGGTGTTATCATCATGGACTTGATTTTCTTTTGCCTAAGTTTCTGCAGTTATTTCCCATGTGTTTTCCTCCAGCATTTACAAAAATCACATTCCATTTAGAATAATGTTAGCTTAGTCACTATCTAACTGGTTACACTTAACTCTGGGAGGCACAAAGTTACTAAAAGGCAGTATTTTTCTTTCCTATCAGCCTCAGTTTTGTGACCAGTGACTGAAAGACCTCCTTTTACTTTTGCAAGGTTTTCACTTTTATTCACTTTTCTAACTTTCCAATGGCAATTAGGAATGGCTGGATAAAATCTATGTCAATGTCAGGCTATTAGTATATAATTAGTAAAGGTGTTTGTGCTTAAGAGCACACATCTGTGGGAAACCAGGGAGTTGGGGGTAAGGTTCTTAAAGTCTAAGGTCCAGTCTTAAACATATGCTGTGTATTTACTGAATTATTTACAAACCCTGGAAAGTTCTGCAGGCTGCTATTACAGGAGGCAATGTTTGGCAGGCTTAATAGAAAGATGTGCCCTTCAGACTTCTCTCAGTTTGTCCTATCATGTCTTTTTCTATCTCCTACCCTATAACATTTTCTATGCCGTGCAAAGTGATAGGAATTCATTCCTCAGTGGTCATACACAGAGGTTAATAAGCTCCCAGCAGCAGCTGACTTGGCACTAGAGAAGAAATACTCTCCCCTACCTCCAGTTCAGAAGCATTACCTTCATATCCCCTTTCCTGTTTTGGGAAACAGTACTGACAGTAAGTCTTTTTCCACCTCAGTTCTTCTGGATGTAGACTGGCAATCCAGTAACCTCTTTTGCTTGTCCTGTAACTGAGAGGCTGTGTGTTGTGCAAATTGCTGGTCAGTGTGATGTGACACTGAGTCAGCCAGAGCCATTAGGTAAGGTTTACCAACATTGTTCCCTATGTCAAACCACAAAATAGGGCTTTCAGAGTTAAAAATAATCATTCATTACGTCAAAGTGTAGGACAAGCATGTTACAACAGAGAAAAAGAAGATTTTGTAGGGGAAACAGCTTAATTTAAACTGCCTAAACACCACCTTGTGTCTGTCTTTCCTTGTGACCTTGTCCTCCATCCAGCAGTTTTCACCTTCGATTGCAACAAACTCCCTCTGACTGTCTCGGAAAGTTTCCTTTCTGTCACCGCTGTGTCTGTGCTCTCTGCTTTCCCACAGCTCGCACGCCAGCTGCAGGCTCCCTGCCTGTTCCACTCTGCACTTGCCACAGGTTTCCCAGCAAAGCCTCAAAGCTCGCTCTCAGAGAATAACACCACCTCCCTCTCCACCCAGACGGTGCAAAATCCAGGACAAAACAAAGCAGCAGATTTTGACCTTGCTGTCCAGCGCAGCCCTTCAACAAAACACACTGCTCACGGAAACTGTGAACAAACAAATAACTCAGGCTGTGACAGGGTGGTGAATGGTAGGAAAGGCTAAAAGAATTAAAGAGATTATTGGAGGACAAGCAACTAATCCCATATGTATTTCTCCCACGTTTCTTACATCGTAAAATGCCATTCACTTGTGTAGCCAGGAAGCAAGAGAACGTGCTTGTTTAAGAACAACAGATCAGGTAGGTACTAAGGATATTTATTACTCAGAAGGATTCCTTCTAAAATGATAAAAGAACGTAGTTATCTGTACTGGCACAAACAGCAAGGTGTCTCTACCTTGTAGTATTAGAGCCAAAATATGACACTTTCTGTGCCTTAAATTCATATTTACCTATTTTTTTTTATGCTCAGAAGACATGTACAAATCCCACCATAAAATAAATAGGGTTTTGCACTGAGTGCTGAGAATGTTAGAGGTTAAAAATATTCTCTACCTCCTGCCTTATCCATGCCCTGCCATCTCTATATATTTTCATACATATGCAAGTTTATGCTATAAAAGGTTCCTAGCAAGAGATTGCTGTTAGAAGTGCTATGCATTATACCTGATAAAATGTTGAGATAAAATGGAATTACAAAAATATATGAAATACACCTTGGACAATGTAGAATGCTGTGTTGGAAAATGTACCTCATAGGAAACTACGAAACCTGTAACCTAAAGCATGGCATGAATCAATCTATGAGGAAAACTAATATGCAGTATGCCTGGGTTTCATGTCTTCAGCAAGCATATTCACATGATAAGGCTTTTATCATTTCAATATGCACCAGAATGGAAAGAATAAAAAATAACTTGTCACCAGTTTGGAGTGAGGTCTGTAGCAGTCTGCTAGAAAGGAAGCAGACCATAAATGGGGAAAAGGAAGCTGAAAAAAAGCCTGGAAGAATAAAGGCAATTGCTATAGAGTTTTTTTTTCTTTTTCCTTACATATTTTTTTTTCAGTGATAATCCTCAAAAGGTTTGGAGACAGTAATCAATATAAATGTTGAAATGTCCTCAATTTACCTTGTTTTTATTTTTTTGCTCCTTGAAATCTGATAGTATAAGCAATGTTGAAGATTTTTTTTCCACCTTTGCCATTCTTCCAGACCCTTTGGTTCCTTAAACAGTCATTAAAGCACCAAAAGAAATATTAAGCCCTCTAATCTTTGTAGTCTGCCACTCTTCCAACACTCGATTTTTTAAAGAATTCCTTCTTTCACTATTCTGAACTTTCATAGGTGCAAAGTTAAGAATATAAAAATAAACCTTAACAGAAGTATAACTCAGTATATTAAAACAAATAGCGAAAACAGGGTAGGAAGAGAAAGGACAAGTAAGGGAAGTAAAAATTAATAATAAAAAAGTTAAAATACTTTTTCAAATTAGCTGTTTTTAAAAATGCATATATACATGTCTATTTTGCTTGTGTCTTCTAGTTTGATCTTTACAGCACTGGAAGAACTGCAGTACACCATTTACGGTTTTGACTGTGGGCAAATGTTTCTCTGCTTTTCAATAAATTCTAATTATACCATGTAAATACCTGTGGCCAAGACTATACCCCTGGAGTGATACAGGATGCATTACTAAGCAACATTTTTTGAGATTGCCTTAGTTTTGTCTTTTTGTTCTCTCCTGGAGTTCTTTCTGTTGTTTGCTGTTTACCATGTGAATGCACAGGGAAGTTCCACCACAACAGCTATGTAAAGACTTCAGATTTCAGATAGCCCATGGAGAAGACCAAGACATTTATTAACTAACTCTGAATCTGATGTCCAGAAGCAGAATCCCACTAGAATGTGGGAGTAGAGATCTGAAGCATTTCTACGCTATATTACCATTACTCTTTAGGTGGATTGGTCTTGTACAGGCTTACTTCACAGCAGAAAAGTATGAATATTTTTCCCATAGTATGCACTTCGCATTTTTTGGAAAAGAAATCTGAGCACATAAACTAGATGGGAGCCACAGAGCACTCCAGCAAGATCCCTTAACTAGATGATCAGCTGTGAGGACTTGAAGACATGCTAGATTATGCAGTCTTTGACCAACTGTTGGCCCAACTTAAGCTTGTCTGAATCTCACCTAACTAAAGACAGAACACACATACAACAGAGCTCCTCGTATCATTGGAAAGCTAGCATGAACCTGAAGGTCTAAATGTGTATCTCTGTACTTAAAATGTTTGAAAACTATTAATGAACATATATGCTCTAAAATTACCAACCCAAACAGCAGAAATGTAAGCACTCTTATGTTCATAGATCTGGGTTGTACAAAGTGTTCCCAATACAGAATACTCTGCCAAAAGCTAAAAAACACAAAATCAAGCTTTTTTTCATTTTCCTTAAAAAAGGAAGAAAAAAAAAGAAGAAAAAGAGCGTACAGACAGCTTCTGAAGCTGCCGTTTGAGAATACGAAGCTACTCAGTTCTTTAAATCATAACATATCTTCCTGCCTTGCTCTTTTATTGAGACCCACATTTCTGTTGATGCCAGTATTGGGTATGACTTGGCAGCAGTTTCAAATGGGTTTGCAACTGACCAGTACCCATCAGAAAAGGTAAGTTTCCAGATGTTTATGACAAAATGCATCTCTACAGACAAGGAAATCTTATATTGGTATGATACCAGCAGCTCCAAGGCAACCTTGACATAAATTTTCAGCAAACATATTCCTGTCATTGCTAGCTGTGCTATCCTATCAATTCAGTGTGATTATCTAGTCCAATACCAGGAATCCACATTTAATAGATGGCTCCAGCAGCAATCCTCTGACACCATCAGCTAAAGCTTGTTCTCACAATCTTCTTTACCCTCATCTTTATTGCAGTCTGCAAGAGAGCTTCCCAGTTCCATGAATTGGCATGTAAGGGTAGGTATTTACTTCATAAAGTCCTGCTGTTTCTCAGCTGTTTGTTGGTGCAATGTAAGATTTTCAATATACCATGTAATTAACCATTACTAAGAAAGTAAAAACAGGAGCAAGAAGTGTTTGTTGTTGAAGTGTAGCAGAGAAAAATGTGATTTGTGAGGGTTGTTCTTTCCTACTGTTTTTAAATTGCACCATGTCTTTCCCAAAAATAAATTCATGAAAGAATATGGTATTTTTACTAGTCATCTCTACTCGTGGAAATAGAAATGCCTGGCTGCCCTCCAGAAAAATAAACTCCCTATGAACAGAAACCACTCCCCAGCACTGTAACAGGGCAGCAGTGCAGATAATTACAAGGCATGTACACATGGGGATAAACACGGACATCCCTACATATTTTAATATAAACATTCATTTGTAATGAGCTAGCAAAACTAATTTGGGACAAAAGTCACATTCTGGGAAGTAGTTACAACAACAATTTTATTTTGAGGTTTCGCACTTGGGGCAATTGTACTTGTGTGATCTTTCCCACTGAGCACAGCAACTATTTTTACAAGCGCTAAAGCTATTTGGTGGGGATGGTCTGAGACACTCTGGCAATGCCTTTCCCACTGAACTGTATTGTCCTCTAAGGGCACAGAGGTCAAGGCATTAGGCTACTGACAACTTGATGACTGTACAACTTCACTGTGATACTATGAAATAACAGCATGTATTACATGTAAATATTCATATTGAACTAGCAATTAAGCTTGAAAGTATGGTTGTATAACCGCCAATTAAAAAATCCTGTTCTAATTATACCCAACTTATATAGATGCTGCTCTCTTTCTCTTTTTGTTTCCCAATTTACATCCTCTCACATGGTGTTGCCTTTGTTTCCACTTCATTCTTGGCCTTCCTGACTACAGTCCTTTCTTGTCAGAATACTCCCACATCTTTTGGTACTTAGTGTTTCCTAAATGTCTATCATCTCTACAGCTAAACTGCATAAAGCATTACTTTGCTACCAAAAATATCTGCTGTGAGGGATCTCATTTTGCTGTTTGATGCTTCTATGGACTGTTTCCATTTCCCCAGCTATCTTCAGATAGGGAGACCAGCTGTTTGCTTTTTTCACTTCTTTCATTAGAGTTCACACTTTACCTCTAGATACCCTGCTTCCTACACCAAAACCCTCTGGAGATGTATAAACATTAGTGATCATGTTAGGAGTACTAACGTACAGAAACTTACCCATATTGCATGTGCTGCCTCTTGAGTTCTGCACAGAGAGCAGTCAATCTTACAGTGTTCCTCCATCTGAAAATGAAAGTGTGGATTAAATAAGAAAGGTTCTGTGCAACTGCGGGAACATATTTGTTTTCTCTTTATAAACGCATTTACCAGGCAGACATCCAAATCCAGCGGAGTTCAGCCTGACAAAGCACTTGTCCCTGTGGAACTATGGTTGCTGTCTCTTCAGGAAGAAGCTCTGGATGCTGATGCACCCCCATCCACTTCTGTTCCTCCTAACTGGGTGCACTGTCAGCTCTGTGGTCTCTTCCTTACCTGTGAAAGTAAGGCCTTTTTATTATGTGAATGGGTTAGAAATTGCATGTTTTTGTTACTTTAATTACTGTTCTTACCGTTTCTACTGTTACTTGATCACAAAGAAGATTGTTGTTATATCATCCTTGTCACCAAAGTTTATGAGACAGTCATTGAATAGAAAAAGCATCATCTGACACATACCCCCTTTCCTTTAGCTTCAACCCTGCAAGTGTTTGCAGCTTTTCTTGTCAGGCAATAATGTGCTGGATGCAGCAGCGTTTTTAATTACTTCAGTCACCATTCTAATACTATCATTACGCCCATAATATGTACCCAGATAAATGCAAGCTTACTGTTGAATGAAAGTGATGCCAACCTTCAAAATGGATGGTCACTTTAATTATAACAGTGTTATAAAAGGAAAATTGCTTTTTAGCCAGTATTGTCCTGTCAGAGATTTTATCTGTAACTAGTTAACTTGACAGCTTTACGGAAACTTCTGTATCATGCAACTGTCCTGTTTGATTTTATTTCCTATTACAGTTTTTAATTCATTTAATTAACATTATAGCCTCATTAAGCAATGGTATGTT
>JAVHNF010063303.1:7420-17420 GCA_034783455.1 Micropsitta finschii
CGTATGATGACTCAGAAACTGATTCTTTGGTGGTTACACACTACTGCTAATGCAGCTCAATGTTAGCCTGTAAGCAGTTGTCTTTTTATATTTTGCTGTGCAAAGGCTGGCAGTGCTGCAAATTAACTGCTACATTTAATTTCCAAAGTAGAGTTCAGAAGCACCTAGTTGCACTTTCCTGTTGGGGAAACAGAGGTATATGGTTATCTAAGGAGGAAAAAGGGAACAATATCAAAATATTGGTTTTTAATTTTTAATATCAAAATATTATTGCTAAACTGTGAGATGAAAGTTAAGCAAAACACTTCGGAGCCTGGTATAAATTTAATTCTCATCCTACTTCTTCCATTAATGAATTTTGGCTGATTTTCTGAAGCAGCTGTGACTTGCTGGCGTTCTACTGCCTGAGCCAATGCTTCACTATTTATTAGTCCTCCTTCCAAGGACCTGAGAACCTGCTGGCCAGATTCCAGTGAAGTTTGTCAGAAACGCTGAGATGACAAACGCAGTCCCAATGCATTTTTTAAGAGCTGATACATAATTACAGAAGAGAGCTAAATCAGTGCCAGACCTGGTTAGAATTGTTGCACTGTCCCACCAATCAACCCACATGGATGTAATTAATGCCTGGCTAATTAGCATGAATATAAATCTGGACTAGCTACACCACAGGTGGCAACATAAGAAGCATGGTGCAAACTTTTGTTACTGCAGTGAAAAGGTGGGAGGGATGCACTAAGGAAAAAATTTCTTGAAGATGTAAGGAAAAAGACTTAATTAGTACCATTGTTCAAGGCACTTTTATTTTTCTCTTACAGCTATTTTAATAATAGCTGAAAGGAAGAATTCAGTCTTATATCATTAAAACGGTCTAAAATAAAGGCAATAATAATTCAGACACAGAAACATTAAAAGCATACCTGATTGATATTTTTACATAGAAACCATGTGACTGCCTAGAGCATAAAATATGGGAAAATTAGGTCTACTAGATTAAAAGCTAGTTCACTACTGTCCTAAATGAATGCACAGTGTTCTCTCAGTGGCTATGCCTGAGAATTAAAAATGTAGCTGGGAGAAATAGTTAGCAAATCTCCTAAATTCATCACGGATGCTTTTGAAGTCCCAGTTCCCAGAGACATGATTAGGTGACAACCTCCAGCGCCTTTTAAGTAGTCAGAAAAATAAGTGTATGACTGAGAAGAGCTTGATAGGCCATTAGTATGATAAACAGCTGAAAATATCAGTATATGTGTGTCAAAAATGTATAATTAATTTGAAAACCAAACACAGGACTAATATTGAAAAAATGTTGCAGAAATCCACAGTATTGGGAAGAATTCATTACCATGCATCTGCTTCAGAGAAGATCTATTGTTCCTTTTTTATTTGAGGAGAGCAATTGATCTATGTTTTCTGTCTTGCCTAAGTCCATATACAGGACCTCCTGCAGAAGCACGTTACAAATTTACTTCCCTTTTCTGTGAGGCCTATACTCATTGTTTAAACTGTAGATTCAAAATTCCACAGAAGTAAGTCTTTGCAGCATCTCAGTTTGGTTTATAAGTATATTGCTTCTTGGACTTGCTTTTCTTGTCAGTTCTTCATCAGTATGTCAGAAAATCTTGATACCTATCGTTCAGAGCTTGCAAACCTCTACCACAGTAGGACTGTGTTAAGATTTGGATTTATGGGTTTCATTTTTAAAAACTTGGTTTCCCTGTGTGTATTCTGGCCAATTGCCCCAAGGACACACCCTTGTTCTTCTGGGGAGAAGGGTTTCAGATCACTTTGTTTCTGGCAGCAGCCAAAACCACCCATGACACCTGAAGCACCATCCACAGCACAGGCTCCATCATCAACACAGCAAGGTATCACAGGTGGCTGCAATGCCTAAAGATGAGTTGAATCTCCTGAAGTTTGTGAGAGCAAAAGCTCATAGTTACTTCTGTTAATGCTATTGACTCACCTGTCCCAGCACAGAACAGCCGTGGTGTATCTCTCCCTTGTCCTTCACTAAAAATTTGTGGTTTAAAAGGAGGTTTATAACCCTTGTTTATTTCCTCAGAAAACTTAAATACCATCGGACAAAGGGGGTCTATAAAAGTCACAGCTTATTATTCATGCAATTGAGGCAGATTTCAGAATTTCTCTTTTTTAGTGGCTCACATCTGGATACTGGAGACCTGATCCCAGTGAAAACAAATCTTTCTACCTCCCCCAGTAAGAAGCACCCTGGTCTTCACTTGCTCTTTATTATGTCAATCAGGGCTGACTGATGAGGTTTGAAAGAAAACTCTGTGTGTGTGCGTGTTATTTATTTTTTCTTTTTAACTGTCCTGGGTCAGCAGCAGTTTCCTTCTTCATGGGAGCAGGGACTGACAATAATCTCTGCATTTGCTGACAATGAAATCACACATTCCTCTTAATCCCATGCCTGACAGTCAAGTGATTAGTGTGCTACAGAGCCAGGGTTATTTGACACCACCTGAAAATCTCTGTGCATCAATGGCTTAAAAGAATATTAATCGTTAGCGTTAAAGTTTCTCTGACCCCAATTGTAAGCTGATGGATCTGTCCTCTGTTATTTATAACATTCTTTTATTTACACCTTTTCATCACCACAGTGTTTGCTGCCTGAGGTTTTATTGCCCTTATAAATTTCCGCTCCCTGCACCATCTTAACAATTTTGAAATAATACAGATAAGTAAGAGCAAGCTGATGAATGCAGGAGGCAAAAGGCTTATTTTGTTGCCTCGGTGGCTGGGCCAGAAGGATGTGCCCATTAAACACCCCTCACTCCAGCTTGCAGCTTTGGAAAGCCTGGCCCACCAAAAAGCAATGCAGCAAACAATACAGTGAACTTCTCCTGCCACCAATAAACCTGCCTTACAAAGGAGATTAATGCTTTTCTGAAAGGGTTGATAACTACTGAATTACCAATCTATCCCAGCACTAAAATCAATCACCAGTGTTAAAGGGACCAAGAATACATTTAGGTGCCTCTTTGCTTCAGCTGAAATTTCCACAAAAGCTCTGTTCTTTCCATAGCCCTCTGCTCTTCCTCATAGCATATTGCAAATTCTGTCTAGGGAGTGACAGCCTCAAGGATGTGTGATGAGAACAGGTTTTTCAAGCCAAGGTTACCAAATTTAACAGAAAATGTGTAATCCTCAACCAAGCAAAGTCAATGGCAAACCCTACTCTGACTCAATATTGAAGGAATGGATTATAGGGAAATTAAAAGTTGAACAAGATGCATTCACTGCAAGTCTAGGTGGTCCTTCCAAATGTCTTTTCTACACTTTTCAGCCAGTCCAACTGAAATCTCATGAGCAGACCTGACCAGTTCCCAAAAATACATAAGACAGCTTTATATTCACCAGCAACTAGGAATTGCCAACACAGAGGATGACCGCAGGCTTTTGATAGAAGGAAAACCTCTGCCACCAGTAATGGCATTCTGCTCTTTGTACAGGTTTTGCAGTATCACTAGAAAAAGAAATCACACATCCTCACCAAAAGGCAGACACTCTCAAGGCACAGCATGGCAGCTCCATCACTATCTGATAGAGAGTGCAAATTTGAAGAAGACATTTTTATCAGATGATCTAATGAGAATTAATTCCTACTTGACTTTAAAATTCAATTTCTTTCCAATGAAAATTGCCTTGGGCTGTTAAAAAAAAAAAAAAAAAAAGAAAAAGAAAAAAAAAGTTACCAGGGTAAGATTTTGTCTGTGACATCACAATGGGCATTCCCCATGTTTGGAAAAAAAAAAAAAAATCATTAACATTTCACAAAAATTAACTGGGCCTCTTAGATTAGAATTAAATCTATGGCGAAGAGAGTGACTTTCTGCTCTCTTCAGAACATGTGCCCAGGTCGATTCTTAGCACAAAAGTTTTCCCCTAAATCAAAGCTATAGGTTCTGAACTAGAACGAAGTGACCTCCCCAACCCCTTTTCCTCCTGCTACCCACACACAAGCTTTTGGCACTTCACCCTTTGCCAACAAACGCAAGTTTCCTTCCCAGATGCATTTCACAGAGCCTTGATGTGCCTTTCACAAAAATGTTTTTGTATCGTTACAGGGGAATTCGAGCTGCAACTGGAGCCCAGGTCACAATTCAGGCTTTCTGAAACTTCAAAGGCTTTAGGCTTGCATTTGTGAATAGAAGGGACAGCAGCAAAGTTTGGATTTACACTTTGCTACACCGCTGGGATGATTAATACAGGGAGGCTTCTTAGCCACCAGCCTCCAATTATCACATCCAGCTGCTCCACACAGCATTTTAAAATGAAATAAAATTAACAATCATTAATAAAAAACACTGGATGGAGATTATCACTCCCAGAGTCCTTCAAATCATAAGCTAAAGTAGCAACTGCCCAGTAGGAAAAAGGGAAAAATATCACTGTAGCATTACAGGAGGCTGCAGCTTAGGCTGTTCAGAGAGCTGAGAAGGGGACAGTGCATCCAGGACAGAGTGGCAATGGCAGAGGAGGAGATAAGAGAAAGGCACTATGTGGGGAACTCGGGGGAAACTACAAAAGCAAGTGCCAGCAAATGGCCACTCAGACAACACACCTCATCCTATGTAATCCCTTTGCAAAGAAAGACAAGCATTTATGTCTCTATTTTGTTCAGGAGCATTGGCACTTCTGAAATAGTAAAGCCAAAGGAATAACCAAACGACCAAAAAGACACCATGGGCAAACAGCTGTTTGCAGAGGCAGATCAATCTCTCCTTTTTCAAAAGCCTGGAGCAGTGACCAGCCTCAGTAAAATCAGCTGCAATCATATTACTGGGCTGCAGAGAGGTTTAGTTATTTCTTCAGCATGATTTGGGCAGCTCCAGCTAGAATTAGACTATACAGCCCCTCCAGAAAGTCTGGCAGACAAAGCAAATATTTCCTAGCTTACAGTAACACGCAATCTTACGCAGTTCTCTGTCTCTGAAGTGAGAGGGATGAACAAACACTGAATTGTTTGAAAAATATTGGTGAATACGGATCTCAGTTAAAGGGAATTCATATTAGACCATTTAAATAGTATGTCAATTTCCTCTAATTATGTGTTCCTGCAGCCTACCCAGTAATTACACTTAATGGGTCTAAATCAAATCAGCATGTTACCTGAGAAATAATTGGATTTGTGTGCAATTTTTTAATGATCCTGAAAGGTACCCTGGAGATTGAAGTCCTCTGGGAGTTCAGGGCTTGGTCCTAGTCTTCAGTGTGCTTTGGCTGTGGATCTCCAGCTAGACTGGCCCACGTAAGTTAAATATGCCAAATCTCTGGTGCTGACGCCAACTGGCATGGGACAGAGCACAGACATTCTCATTAACTGTTTTAGCCTCTAAACCTGGTGGCTGTATCCAGGCTTCCCACTGACAACCACCTAGACTAGTTCTAAATGCCGAACTACATCTACACTAACAGAGAACAACTTCAAGTTTCACCACTACAGCGACATGTTCCAACCTTGACTCACTGTGACATTCTGGGGGCTCTCTATTAAGGCTGTTGATAGCAGGATAACTTGCAGGAGCACTTCCAAGTTTAGAATCAAAAGTCATAGTTATGATCTACTGAGAACATCTTCCCAAAGGTTGGTACATATTAGAAAATAAGGCCCATATGCTATGGGAAAATAAAATAAAAGCTAAGTCTCTATACACCTTGATAAACCTTAGCCCTCAAATCACATAGCAACAAATCTCACTTGCCCCAAACTGAGACAGAATAGAGCATTTTATTGATTATTTCTGATCTCTTTAAATACCCTATAAATTAAAATTTAAAGCACACACACACATAATGTGTTTATTTTTTTCAGACACAGAGAATACTCAGGACTGCCAAATACCTGACATTTAAAAGCAACCCCATCTGAATCCTGTACATGAAAGATGAGTGTCCGTTAGACCCCAGATCCATCCATCGGATCAGAGGGGACCATGATTAGCACAAGACTTCCCAAGAAAACTCACACAAGCTATTGAATTTCTCACTGCTTCTAGTTAAGCATGTACTCCTCTGCCTATGCCTCTGAATTTCTAGATGAGGTGAACCACACCTCTGCACGAGTATTCCCTGCTTCCAGCAAAAGCACTCTCAGTGCAATTAGTGCCACAGAGATCCCTCCAATTGCTCTGCTCCCTGGAGACCCACCATTTGAAAAATCTAGAGCTTTCAGTTTCAGCATGATTTGCTGTCCTCCATCTCCTTAAAATTCTGGCCATAAGAAACCAAAATAGCACCTTGCCTTTTGAGTGAACCCTGTACAGGCAGCAAGCATCGGAACCACTAGATTTCAAACGCAACATAATGTTAGAGAGGCATAACTGCAGTGACAGTGGCTGGAGGGGATAACTGCACCATCTAGTTATTCTTCACCAAAGGTACAAGTAAAATGCCACTAACTTTAGTTTTGCTTTCTTTCAAGTAAGTCTTTCTTTTTACATATCTACCTCTATTCAGGGGACTTCTGAGGCTCTAGCACAACTCCGAGTGGAGTGTGGCTTAGGAATCATTATTTTATGTTAAAGATGTCCTGTCCAAACTCTGGAGGCCAATTCCCAAAATGCCTCCCATACTGTATACAGGAAAACTCATGTTCACTCTACCTAGGTAGGTACCTAATCGAGGTATCTAATTCAGTAACATGGGCACCTCAGGCTTCCTCAGTAAGCAAAGGAAATAAATAGATGTCTGTAGAGCATAATTCAGATCTTAAATGTCCTCTTACTAAAGTACTTCTGGTAAGAAAGACAAATTCCAGAACAGAACCCAAAAAAATGCATTTGTCTTTTCATTAAGATATGGATCAAACCATGTATCAGGCAGTGAGCTCTTGAAAAGACTCTCTGGTGCTCTTCAGTTACAATTATGCATGCTCAGACTTCCTGGAGCAGGTCACCACTTCATAGGACCACAGCTTTTGGGATGAGGTCTTAAACTTACAGTCGTTTACAGGCCATAAACAATACTCAAATACTCAAGAACCACAAAAGCCCACCAAAAGTTCTCATGGTCCTGTATTTTGCATTCTATGGATCCATCTTTCTTCAGTCCCTTCATTAAAACAAAGATCAAAAGGCTTATCTAACTCACACAAGTACTAGATTCTGTTTGTGAGACTTAAAATTCACATTTTGAATCAAGGAAAGGTTGAGCATGTCCTGGTAACTGTGTGCAAAGCTAATCCTTGTATATTTAAAAGCTTGTTATTAATCCAGTGGGTTCTGATTAAAAGTTTGCCCTGCGACTAAGAAACAGTAATTTGTGTCAGGTTACCCTGTTTCACCCTCCAAAATTGGGGCTGCCTGAAAAATTGTCTTGGGGAAATGTTTTCAAACAGCTTCCCCTGCTTTCTTGCAGGAAAATCACCTACCCAGCACACACACTAATTCCTTTTCTAGCATATCTGTAATTAGCAAAGAATGCCAAGCCATAAATATTTATGCACAGATGGGAATCTCTGTACCTTCAGAAGTTCAGCAGAGGCCTCAATAGCCAGATTTTTCAAGCAAGCTTTGAGACAAAACCTGCAGGTTCAGGAGGACTTGTCAGAACACTCTGCTGATCACCCCTTTCTGAGAGATGCATTTCTCACCCAACAGGGGATGTTACAATCACTGATGAAAACCCCACAACACATGCAGGTGCTTCATTACCTACTTTTCATTTGAATTCCTCACAGATCTTGCCAGATCCCTTCATTAGCACAGGCCTCTGCGTGCTGGGGCAAAATGTCTTCTTCTCTGCTGTTGACAGTCTGAATGTTTCTGCTTTTGTTTCAAAGCTTTTCTGAAATCAGATATGTTTTTCTTCCCTGTGCAAACTTTGTTTTACTTCTTCCCCAAAAAGTTTGCTGATGTGGTGCTGGAAACATGTTATTTATGTTGCCTAAAAGGCTTGGGATTAGGGCCAATCTGAAATGCGTGTTCAGACTACTAATTCAGAGTTGGTCCTGCTCTGTGTCTGAAATCAGTCGGCACAGCTTGTCCGTCATCAAACTCTAACTAATGTGTCTGCTTCCAAAACACTGATGGAGAATGGTGCCCAGGCTATGCTAACTCCCCTGTGGGGCCAGGAATTGACCAAGAGGGTGTTGGCTGTCCGGGGCCAAAGCCACACCAGGCTCACTCCTCTGCATAATTACATTTCCAGTATCCAGGCATCAGCCCCATTTAATTTAAACACAGCTAATGAGATCACACAAAACACAGGTTAATGTTTCCCAGCCTGATTTGGGAGCAATTAAAAGCTGGATTATGGCATGGCATAGGCAGGTGAGCTTCCTGTTGCACCACCATCTTCAGTGCCTGCCTTAGGCACCGAGGTCTGAAGTCTTTGCCCACTCAAACTGCTCCCTGTCCCTCTGGAGGGGCAGGAGGAGAGCAGACAGCTCCCACTAGCCCACCAGGACAGGAGAGCGGCTGCAGATGGAAGCAGGAGCAGCCCACCCACCGCCAATAGTCTGAGCTCAGTGCTGGCAAAGGCTTTTGCTGGCACCTGCAAAAACAATCTGCAACTTGTGCTGCTGGCAAGGAGGAAGGAGCTGGAGGAGCAGCATCCCAGCAAGGCAGCAAGCAAAGAGAAGAGGGAAAATGCTCTGCACCCAAGGGATTACACTGCACCTAAAATAAAGGAGGAGGGGAACAAAAAGTCCTAGGAGGCCTCTCTGGTGAAAGTACAAGAATGTTTTGATCTCACCAGAGAAAACAGATTTGATAGCAAGATACTTACTTGGCCTGCACTTGTACCACACGATGAGGTACTTGCCAGTTCCAGGGCATGGGTCTGCACCAAACAGCCGGCTATTGACGAGAAACTGGCAGCTCCGCCTGTCCTGACACTCATCCAGCATCTTCTGCAGCCAGGGATGCACACAAGAAACAGAGAAACAACAGCATTTCAGTATCTCCACCAAAGGGATCGTCAAACAGAGAGAAGCAGGAGAACAGCAAGGTCATCCTTGCCTCCCCAGCTGGCCCCAGCACAAGGCAGGCAATGGTGCTCAGTGCAGTGGGTACCACAGGAGCTGTGTACTAGCAAAGGACTAAACTTTGAACCGTTTAAAGTAGCAGGATTTCTTTCCCTTTCATGCAAACAAAAGGAAGGATTTGCACTGGGAGGGTCTCAGGGATCTTGTAACATTTGCATGCAATTTTATTGTAGTACAAGCCAGTACTGTCCCAGGAAAAGCAGCTTTAAGGACATGGATCAGCACTGACAGTTAAAAGCAGAGACCCAAATTCCAACACCGCAATTCTGCTTTAGATTTCTCTGGAAATGCACAGTTTCAAGCCCAGCTTTCAAGAGAGATCTTGCCTCAGTTATATAAAAGCTTTGGCAATTGCTGGTATTCCAATAATTAGTAGTTCTGGTGAGAACACTGTTATACAGCCAACTCAGTTTTTAATAGGGCTCACTCCTCTTCCCCCATGACTATCATGTTCCTTTTAGCTAAACTCAGCAAAGGCCTCTGAGTTGGAGGGTTCTCCCACCAACAACATTTTGGTTCATATCACCTTTTCTGCACTGTTTTTCCTCTAGCGTTCAGTCCCCACTTCTCCATTCACAATACTCATAAAAACTCCATCTCGGAATCCACACGGGCAAGGCATTCTGTCTCATGCTAGAAAATAGCTTCATTAAGGAAGATTAATGATTTCTTTTAACCCTATGATCCTCTAAAGCAGTAGTGGGGGGAGAAAATATTATTAAGTGGGGCAGTAATTAAGTTTTAAATTCAGCTGGATGGCTTAGGTGGTATTTACATACTCCTGTAGAGCCCCTAAAGCCCTAAAATTACAATAATGTTTGCCTGACACACATGAACCTGTCAGAGCACTTTGAGACCACAGAGCGAGGTAATCCACCATCCTCATTAAATCCCTGCAAAACAGAGCTGTGGGTGATAAGGCAAAGGTATAGCTCCAGCATCTGAACTCTTACCACATGAAAGAGTTTGAGTGATGCAGCACAA
>JAVHNF010063303.1:23332-35024 GCA_034783455.1 Micropsitta finschii
GCAGGGGGGTTGGACTAGGTGATCTTTTGAGGTCCCTTCCAACCCTTGGAATTCTGTGATTCTGTGAAGACAGAATTATCCTACAGTGTCTTTGATAAATATCTGGGAGCAGAAACCAATGGATAACTGCCTTTCCAGGGCTTTTTATTTTCCTTCTAACTAAGCTTTGTTCCAGGACTTTCTGTTTTTCTTCCAAATAAGCTGTGATTTTACTTTTCTGTCAATTTACCAAAATGAGAATATTGCAGGTATTCCACTGTAATCTAGTTTTATGGTAATAAGCTATAATTTTAGACCAACCATTAAACTTTATTCCATATGAACCTTGAGTGGTTTGTTGCTGAAAACAGGTGACATCAGGAATATTGATCCAGGAATGAACAGCTGTGGAAAGCTTCGTAAGAAAGCTACTCCCAAAGTCCTCTTCAGCTGAGCAGCTTCCCTCAGATAAACGCACCTCCATGTATTTTCACAGGCACATTGGCTGAACATGCTAAGTTTGGCTAGGAGTAGCTAGGTATCTCAATAAATTGATTCACTTATCAGGAGGCACTTATCATTAGGCAATGTAGAATTCCCGGTATGAATGTCCAAATTCTTTGTACATTTGGAAATCTCCCACTGAATCTGACAATGCAGTGTTAGACTAACAGAAATGTGTAGTTTGGGGTCACTGCCTTAATGTCTTAGACATGCTCTCACAAGTGGTCTGCATTTCATTTCAAACAAAACCAAGTGACTAAAGCAAGGGAACCTGGCAGCCAACCACACAAGGCTGGTTTATAGTAGCTGTCTCAGTGTAATCAACTCTTTCTTTTCCATTTTTAACATAGAAGCAATGTCTAAACTGTCAATTTGCAGGGGACAGAGCTTCTAAATGGGAATGAACTTTTACTCACAGGTAGAGTTTGCAGGGAACAGTATTAATAAACTTCCCCTTACGCTCCCTCCAGGCCACTCTCCAGAGAAGCAAGCAAATTTATATAGTCATGGGTTTGATTACACACAGTAATTTTATAAGCTTAATTTTGAAGGGTTTGGTTTGGCTGACTCTTAAATTGCAGTCAGAATATACACACAATTGGTCCTGCCTATAGCAGCCATATAGCAGAGTTTCAAAACCACAAAACTACATATAATTTCCTTGTCTATAAGTTTTCAACTTTCCTACATACACGCATTTCCTGTCAGTGAGCTGCAGGCAGCTTGCCTTTCAGCTTGTGGAGTTTCTGTATTACCCTTCAGAGAGGCCTCACCCTCTCCAGAACTGAGAAAGAAGACAAGATTCATCTCTGGCATTTGGACTCACTGCACCCTGGCCAAGCACAGTACATAGAGGTATCAAAGCCACATTTGGGAGCACCGAAGAGGGACTGTGGATCTCCTCCAAAGAGACTCAAGAACTTGCCCAAGGTCCCCCAAGAAATCTGTGGCACAACAGAAAATGTCAGCTACTTCCTTAGCACATCTGCATCCCCAAAATGGGTGAACAGGAGTGTTCTGGTCTCAGTCATGTACCAAACATACTGCACAAGAGATCTGCTGCAAGACTGCCAACAATGAGCACAGTTCTTACTCTGATAGATAGGGGAACTGTAGTTACAAGTACTGTAAGTGTTGGAGGCGGAGGTTGTAGTTACAAGTACTGTAAGGTTGGAGCTAATGGGAACAGCTCTGACAACATAAGGAGCTAAGCCAAGCAGGTGAGGATTTCTTTGAAATCCCTCCTGCACATAAAACCATGGCATGGAAAGCCAAAGGTTATATCCCTCCTGCTCTCAAGTTCTTCCAGATGTCTTAAGTGGGCCTCACCCACAAGGGTTAAAGGTATGCACATAGCTATCAATCATGCTGGGAAACAAAGTGTTTCAAGTAAATTTTGCAGTAAATCAACAGAGGAAAGTAGGGAAGGTTAACCTCTGCCAAAGTTTTCAGTCCATGTTCCCCCACCTTAAACAAAACGGCTGGCTCCTGTCTGTTGTATTATGAATTTTCATTATCATATCTGGGAAAACCTTCCACTGCTAAGGACCATGTCCTCCCACACTACAACTCAGTCATTTGCTGCACAATGGAAGTGTTATGAGGGCAACTGCAAACCTGTCAGCTTAAGGGTTACACTACAGCAAACACCAACCCTGTGCAATTTCTTGAGAACTTACCAGACATTAGGAAGGCAAAGCACTCATATCAACTTTAAAATATGTTGTAAATTCCTCTTAAAAACCTTTGATGCAAGAGTGAGAAGTGATGTGGGAAATTCTGGCCTTTAGCCAAATTATGAATTCAATTATGATGCACCCTGTAGGTGCATTAATCTAGTTCTGCTATAAATTTTTCTTATGAGTTATTACTGATTATAGCCATAAACACACTAGATGCTTGAGATCTTTGCCCAGAAGTTTTCAGTCCCAAATCCTGCACTTGGAAAGCCTTGTGCTTACTTCAACATTCAGGAGCAGAACCCATTCATCTCAACAACATCAGCCAACTCATGCTTCTGATTCTAGTTGTTCCTACTGACAGTTGAGTAACACTGGCACCTTACAAATAATCCTTTGATTTGCTGACATCACATATTCTCTTGGGAGGGTACATGTAATCAACATCCCCTACATAAATGGGCAGAGCTGATTAACTACCAACACTGAGGACATTATAAGCTTAAGTGATGTATGATCACTTACAGTGGCCTAAGAGCCAAATGAGTCAGAAGTAAAGCCCAGGATTCTCTCTAGGTTTCAAGTTACCAAAAGTATCTTGATATAGGATCAGTTCTGAAGTAAAAAAAAATGACAGCAACTTCTGAATGTGTTGAAAAAGCTAACCACTGGGAAGGAAAACTAAAAAAACTACCTTCAAATCCAGTCAAACACACTGTGGTCTTGCAGAGTAATTCTGTTTCAATCACATTCCTGAACTGTTACTGACCAGAGTAACAGCAAAGTTGAGAGATTCAGCAGCAAAATCTAATTCAGTCCTGTCTAAACTACCAAGATGAATTATCCACTAAGCTGTGTGAGGTGTCAGTGCTGCCATGCTGGGTAGTGCTTCTTAATAGAGCTCTATGAAGCATCAGCATGGACAGCCGCTGCCAGGGCAACAAAAGTTGAAGTCTCAAATGAATGAATTCAGTTTAATGCAGTACCTGAAGGGAAGTGCCAACTGAACAGGCAACATCTTCTTTAATCAAAGTTGCATAGGAGTGGGGATAGCGAGAAGGACACATCTGATGACTTGGTACAATTCGGCCATAAAAAGAAGACTGGATGCTGATGGTAGTTCTGTGAGGACATCTCAGAGAGACATATTCTCCATCGCAAGCATGGTCAGTGTAATTCTTTAGTACTTGTGATATGTAACCTGCAAAAACGACAACAAAAACTATCATTAGTGACAGGAAGTTAATACTTAGGTGATTTACACCACTGCAGTCTAAGAAACACACAACTTACAAGCAATAAGGGTCACAGATTTTATTATTCATCTCACACAAGTGCAAAGGAGAAAGACAATAACATGGCAGGGGTGGAGGCTTGGTGGTTTGACCTTCAGCCATACTTGGTGGAGGCAACAGTCAGATGCTCCAAACATTTAGTCCAATCATACTATTTATTTCCATCAGCATATCTATCAAGTTTACAGGAAATGCGGCTGAGCTATACTCATAATTTAGATCACATTTAGATACTGCATGCAATTTTTGGAACCCCAATACAAGATAGACTTCCATAATCTGGAGTTATTTCAACAGAGGGCCACCAAGATGGTTGGGAGCTGGAGCACTTGCCATTGTAAGAAATGGCTTGTTCAGTCTGCGGAAGAGACAGCTTTGTGGGAAACTAATAGCAGCCTGCCAGGATCTGTAGGGAGATTATAAGGGAGATGGAACCACACTCTTCACAGTGGTGCATGGTAGGAGAATGAAAGATAACAGGCACAAGATGAAACAAGAGAGTTTGAAACCAGATATGTGGAGCAACTTTTTCATTGTGAGGGTAGTCAAGCAATGGAGCAGGCTGCCCAGAGAAGTTGTGCAACCTACATCCTTGGAGGTTTTCAAGACCTCACCAGATAAAGCTTTGAGCAACCTGGCCTAACCTTCTGCTCAAAGCTGGGCCCACTTAGACCAGGTGTCCCAAGGCCTTGCCCGGTTCTGAATATCTCCAAGGATAGGGTCTCCACAATCTGTCTGGGTAACCTCTGCCAATGCTTAATAATTTTCACAGTGAATTTTTTTTCATTACATGCAATTGGAATTTACCATGTTATGCCTTTTTTTTTTTCTTGTCCCCCCTGGCTCTTCCACTGTACATTTCAGATAAAAGTCTGGTTCTGCTTCATCCATACTTTTAGGTAGTGTAAAACAGTAATTAGATCCCACCCTCCTTATTCTTTACTTCTTCTACATGAACAGAGCAGCTCCTTTGTACTCTTATTTACTGTATGTTCCAGTACCCTTGCCTTCTTGGCAGCCAAAGGGATTCTCTATGGATCCCAACATCTTTGCTATATTGAGGTGCCAGCTTGGTATGCAATTACCCTTCATTGCTGCAAGGTACACTGCTCCTCACATTCATCATCATATCTTCCAAGACATGATAGCGGACACAGGGAAGCACAATTCATGTGGTTTGAAAGAATTCACACAGCTTTCTCAGAAGCATCTCTAGCTATCCTTATAGACATATGTGTAGGGTATACTTACTTCACTAAGTTAAACACTCCCTGGCCTTTTCTCTGTCTCTAAGGCCATATCCAGCAACTTCCTTTTACTCTCCAAAATAGAACGGCTTATATCCAGAACTTTGAACGGGAATAGTTCTGCTTCCATACCAACACTGAAACTTAGCTCAAGAGTTGCGTGAAAGAACAAATGTCAAGATGCCCAAAACACCTATAATTATTGTTCTCAGAGATAACCAACACACACTAATTTAGCTTCAGAATTCAAGATGCACTATGAGGGCTGGATTCTCTGATTTCTCTATATTTTATTCTTATTTAGCAGTTCTGTTGCTGCAGTGCCTCAAGGTGTGTGCCAAATAGATATTTACTCAAATCAACATTGTAATTTCCAAGTCCCCAGGGCTGCATTTTCTCATAAGAAAAAGGCTGAGACACAGCCCCAGCAATTAGAGTAAGTGACAGGGGTGCATCAGATCAGGGAATAGCACTATTTAATTTAGTTCCTTTATCTCACTTGCACAAGTAAGCATTCTGGGAATAAAATGAACTACTGGAGTGCATCTCCTTTCCCAGTCAGTAGAATACATGCTCTGCGTGAGGCTGTACACCTAGTCCTGTAGTCAGATTAGCTTTTTTCCATGAAAAGTAGGGCAACCATACAAGATGCACATCAGGACAAGCAAACTGCAAGCAAAACCAGAATATAACACAAAACATTAAACCCAAATTTCCATGCTGTTACTCCAGTGCATTAGGACTTTTCCCTGAGGCTGACCTGTTAAGGAGCTGGAGAAATACAGCCAAGATGCAGTCAAGACTCTACTGGATTCTCTGGATATTCAATTATTCTGTCAGAACTGCCATACTGGAATATGCCTTTCATATTACCAGTTCAGGATCGGGGAAGACTTTAAACCTTGCAATTAGTGCAGATCACTTGTTGAAACAACTCCTTCCTCTCATCTTCCATCAGCAACCTTAAAATAACTTGAGTTCATTCAAGCTCAAGATATTGAAGAGATTGAACACTTCGATGGTTTCTGGCTAACAATAATGCACAGTATTTGAAACATCTGGTACTGACCACTGTCAGAGAGAAATACTGGATTAGGCATGGACATGATCAGGGATGACATGATGATCTTCAAAGAGCAAAAGGAAGTAGCTAAAGAGGAAAAAAGGTGCAGTAATTCTCTACAAGTGTGCCAAATTTGCATTACATTCATTGCTAGTTCTTTTGCAAGTGTTGGCATTTTGTTTCCCATTGATTCTTGGTTCTTAACCCAAAACCTGAATTGTTTTCATCATCCTTGCTGAATTTTTGATAATAAGTTTCAAGTGACACTTTGCACCGCTACATGTGGTACCAGGGACGGTATTACTGGGATGCCTTTTACTGAATTAAATGCATAAATATGTAGCAAATGCCAGGTGTTTGAGGACTTCAATGGTATTTGTATACCAAGGTAAGAAGCCTTCCATAAGGACACAAGGAATAGCTTACAGAACTCTTAGACTCCTTCCTGGCAAGCACGAATAAATCTCATTTGGATAGCTGCAAGAAACTACTTTAGTTTAGGAAAACGATACAGCAGATCACCAATCAGCTATTCATAAACCGCAGAATATAAGTCAAGAAACTGAGACAATAAACATCAAATATGTCACCATTTCCCATCAAGTGTATGTTTCTGCATTATGTGATATAAACTACAGTCTTACAAGCACCCACTCAAAACAAATACAAAGTAGGTTGGTTTTAAAGATGGCTAAAGACATTTGCCTCTCCTTTTTTTACCCTTAAATTCTGGGATGTGATATCACCATTGTCATATCCAGGACCTGAAAGGAACTAATTATTTGAGGAAAACATTCCAGCTGTACTGCTACAGTCAAATTTACCCTATTTTGTCATGGTTACTGACATAAATTCTCATGATTTTATCAGGAAATTTTTTAGTGGTTCACTTATTAGCCTGTGTAGCAAAGAAAATGCTAGAGCAGGTAGTAATCTGAGCATTTCTTAAAAAAATGTATATTTTGTTTGAAAGTGTGGCAAAAGCATATAATAAATTTTAAGAATTAAGCCACCCCAACTTTTCCAAATGCCATATATTCTGAAAATCTGGGATAACAAAATAATCTCAAAATCTTTTGAGTTTAGCACTTCTGTTTTTTCAAGGATTGTGTTGAGGACATGGAATCTTCGCTGGTGATATCCACACTCCAAAATTAAATCAATGTATAGGAGTCAAGTGCTAAACTCCTTGATTCAAGAGACCAATGTCACTACCAAAGAGGGATTTACACTCTAAAGACAGAATAACCAAAAGAAGTAAATCACAAAAACAATAGGTCGGTTTCCCTCTAACAAGAAGGAAATTTTCCTTTCACACACCACTTGCAATTTATTTTTCCAAAGTCCAGATTTCAACTCTTGTCAGTCATCAGCAATTAACTTCACTATTTGCCATAAACAACAGTTAATGCTGACTGTAACTTTATCCCACCAAGCAATGTCAGTTCCCAAGAGCCATTTTCACCATTTCCTCCAGGGAACTGTTGCTCAGTTCTCATCCAACAGCCAGCTCTAACCCTTAACACATATGCAGACTAGAGAAAAATAAGAGTTTCACACAGAATGTCATCATTTTACAGGTACTGTAAATCTAATCCTAATTCTTTACTTACTGTCATAGAGCAACATCCCTGCCTTTTTCAAATCAAAGCAACTAATAGAGCTGTTTCACAAAAGCACAGATGACATAAGAGCTTCCATTGCATCCAAATGTAGGGTAACACAGTATGCAAACACCCATTCATACATCCTTTTTAACCATGGTTATCTAAAAGCAGCAAGTACTCTTCTGCTTCCACTAAATAGAGTTCTAGTTTTTATTCACAAGGGCCATAGCAACACTCCAACTCATCAGTTATCAGAGGACTTTTAATTTCATCTTTCACCAGGAAGCATCTCTGTGGGTGTGTGCTGAAGGAATAGAGACAATCACAACAAAACTAACTTTTTGTACAGTTTGGATATGATCTGAAACTTCGAATAAATTACAAGGAAACTCAAATGATTTTAACAGTTAACGAACTACCACATATAATTCAAGCCAGGGCTTCATTAATATCTGCATCAAGCTGTATCTAAGCTATAGTACTGTCTTCTTAAAATATCCAATTCTGAGCTTCTGCAGTTACACATATAGTAGTATATACGTATAACAGAAAAACAACACATTGAATAATGACCATTATACTTAGAAACAAGTGATTTCCATTATCTGAAACACACACAGTCAGTGCAATTAACTGTGTTAGTGAATGAAACATCGTCTTGTTCCTGGCCGACACAGATTCTTTTCTTTTTAATCCTGGGTTGTTTTTTAATTGGTGGTGCCAGTATTTACTGTTCTATTCTCCTAGTTTCCCCACCTTCCTTACAGATTTTTTTGAGACTCTGAATGTGAAACAGAACTTTCTTCCATGAGAGACACTAATCAGATACTTTTTCTGGAGCTCAGACTACCCCTATACCACACTGGTTTTCAGATAGGTTGTGGAGTGGAGAATTTCAGTTTATTCTTTATATGCAGGACACTGATACTCGTAACATCTCACATAAACAGTGCTAAGCCAGTGGAATAGAATAACAGGCCACGAGGACAGGCCAACAGGGCTGAAATGTGATCCCAGGCAAGGCCTGAAGCCAGAGCAAGTAACTCAATGAACACATTTCATACCAGGCATTACTGATAATCCTGTGGCTGCAGTAGTAAAAGCAGCTCTCTCAAATCACAGAGCAGCCTAGTACAGACAATTAGGGCTTGTTTTGCATTGTTACTAATACTGGAGATTAAAACTTGCTGTTACAAACCTTCCACAGAGATATTTGCTTTCACTTCAGCTACTCCCCAACCCTTTCACCTTTCAGAGACCATACAACACTGAATAAACTTGAACATCTTGTAAGCATACTTAGGAAAATATTTTTATTTTAATTCAACAGTTCCTTGCCCACTGTCTGATCTTCTGTACTGCAGTTGCAGCTCCAAACAGTATCCAGTGTTACCTTCGCAAAATAGCTTTAAAACAAGAGTGGATTTAGAACTGCAGCTGAGTGCCAGCATTTCAAGGCTAAACAAGGTAACATTTTGTAAAACCTGAACGGTAGTATTTCATAATGGGCTAGTGTAAGGATGAGAAGGGAGTGGAAATTAGATTGGTGAAGGCTAGGGGTGACAGGAATAAAAATGTGGTGGTTTTAAACTCTGCAGACTTGAATGTATTCATGATATTAATGGGGATTATTGTTAATATGACCCTTAAATTTCCTAACTGTAAACTCCTATAGAATTTAATAAAGCACTACAGCCCATCCACAGACTGCTGCTATAACTCTGGAGAATTTAATAAGCAAGTCCAACTGCAAGTATTTTGGCCCTAGAACTTTAAAGAATCACTCTAAAAATCCAATTCTAATCCAATACAACAAATAGTTTATTTCAACATCATCTTAGATGATGTTCTTTGAATGACCCAGAAGTCTATGATTTCTTGCAAACTTACTTTTTTCTAAAACAAATTTTTAAAACCTTTATAGCTATGAAGATTGTTTGGGGTTTTATCTGATCTTTTACTATTTGAAAAGGCAAATGAACGGAGTTTAAAACATTGTCTTTCTAGATGACAGTAAATTTAGCCTGGAAGAGCCTCCTACAGGTGATCTAGCACAAACTGCTGCTCAGAGTAGGGCCAGTATAAAAGTGAGATCAAGCTGCTCAGCACCTTGTTCAGCCCTGAGCAAGTACTGCAAGGACAGGAATTCTCTGAAGCACCCATACCAGTGCTTCACTACCCTTCCGAGTAAAGCGCTTTTTCTAAAATAAGTACTCAGAATTTCCCCTTTTACAGTTCGTGTCTGTTGCCTCTTGACTTTTTATTTTGCAGCTGAGAGGAATCTTGCTTTGGTTTATATATGACCATTTTTAGGAAGCATCCAGATACCCCTTAATCTCCTCTTCTGCAGCTTCCCCTCCTATGGCATGTGTTCTAGCCCCAAACTATCCTACCAGCCCTCCACTGGACTCCCTCCAGTTTGTCAGAGTTTCTCTTATAATATTCTACCAGTATCATGACCTGCAATTCAAGGGGCTGACCACCCAATTCCTCTGGATTTAAGGGCTTTTTAAAAAAAGCTCTTGCTTTCCTGGCTGCATGATTGCAGGCAGCCACGATGTCTAAAGAAATTTGACAGTACAGAGAATTTGGCTGGAAGCAGCTGCCCCAGGATTTCACCTACTTGCAACCCTCTCTCCAGATGCTTATTCCTGCTCCTTTATTTCAGATCAAAGCCTCTTCTGTTGATCTATGTGTATGATGATGTATGGAGTCTCAGTGACAGCAACCAGAGTCAGACCACAGGTCCATGCATGTGTCTGGCTAGCAACCAGAGCAAGTGACAATCACTAGTGATCAGAGACAGACATGCATAGATATAATGTGGATCCCCCCCTGTAAGTGGCCTTAGATGGTCCATGTAATAGCTGGTTCATGGGTCCGGTTCACTCTACTCCAGTCACTTCACACAGATGTGTGCATGCAGGCATGTCTCTCAGTTGACTCCCTGAACTCTGTTCTTCCCTGTTCTTCTGGTCTGGACCTTCTGGTCTCTCCTCTAGCCAACTCATGGGTTGTCTGGTCTCTCCAGAATTTGACCTAGGCCTGTGGCCACTTTCACACCTGGCTCCCAAAGCTCTTATTCTACAAGCCAGCTAGTCCAGCTTGACAGTCACTAGTGATCAGAGACAGACATGAAAGAGGAATAGGATAAGGTTGCTGGTGCTGTTGTGTTTGCATGAATGCTGTTTCTGTGCCTGTGTTGATCTGAGTGGCCTGAGACACACAAATCTCTCTACTTGTAATAGCTGCTCAGCACCCGCACAGGGAAGAACTTCCTAACATCCTATCCTAAAGCCATTCCCTTTATCCTGCTCCTCCATCCCTGCATCCCTAGCCCCTCTCCAGCTTTCCCGCAGCCCCTTTAGGCACTGGAGCTGCTCTAAGGGCTCTCCTTAAGGAGCTTTCTCTTCTCCAGGCTCACCCAGCCTGGCTCCACATCCCTCTGCTGCTGGACTCAACATTTCCCTTTCCGATCCCAGACCTCCCTTTTCCCCCATTCCCTGGGTGCTGCAACCCCAACCCCCCCCCCCAAGGTATTCCCGGTTTTCCCGTGCCGATTCCCATTCTCCATCCCTTGGGTCTGCCCGCAGTGGACAGCGACACCCCCGTGACCTTAGGGGTTTATTTAACCAAGAAGGAGCAGAAGAAGCTGCGGCGTCAGACACGCAGGGAGGCCCAGAAGGAGCTGCAGGAGAAGGTCAGGCTGGGCCTGATGCCACCTCCGGAGCCCAAAGGTGAGGCCACGGGGGCCGTGGGCCATGAAAGCATCAATCCCAACCTCCCAAGCACCTTTGGCAGCTCCATTGCCATTCCCTTGCAGTCCGGATCTCCAACTTGATGCGGGTTTTGGGCACGGAAGCGGTCCAGGATCCAACCAAAGTGGAAGCGCACGTCCGAGCCCAGATGGCGAAGAGGCAGAAGTAGGTGGCACGATGGGGTTTTAGGGTCCTTTTGGGATGCAGTTGGGAAGAGATGGAGGAAAGGTGGGGTGGGTTTGAGCCCATTGGGAATGTTGGAGGGAGGGATCTTGCTTGCCATGAGGCTCATCCCTGTTGTTTCTGTGGTTTCCAGAGAGGATGAATTAGGGATGCAGTTGGGAAGTGATGGAGGAAAGATGGGGTTGGTTTGAGCCCATTGGGAATGTTGGAGGGAGGGATCCCTCTTGCCATGAGGCTCATCCCTGTTGTTTCTGTGGTGTCCAGAGAGGATGAATTAGGGATGCAGTTGGGAAGTGATGAAGGAAAGATGGGGTTGGTTTGAGCCCATTGGGAATGTTGGAGGGAGGGATCCCTCTTGCCATGAGGCTCATCCCTGT
>JAVHNF010063304.1:10746-27204 GCA_034783455.1 Micropsitta finschii
CTTTTTAGGAATGATTTCAGAGGCAGGAGGTCTTTGTGTGTCTCTTGTAGCACATCCAAGGCTCCATACTACACTCCACTAGTGTCTACCCCTGCCAGCAGTGCATCCACAGGTTTTTGTGGCTCAGTAGCACAGGGAGATCAGTGTTCATTCTTGCAGCATGTGGAACAGGTAATGAAGAGCAGATGAAGCAATTTACTAAAGATCAATATTGCTAAACACACAAAGCTTACTAAGCAAGCCCTTTTGTCCTAACCTAAACAAACCTCTCATTTTCTCATTCCACATCTAAGCAGACAACTTATTCAACAGTAAGATCTCTAGCTATAATAAGAAGTCTATCTGTAAGCCATCAGAGAGACGTGGTTTTGTTTTGAAACCTGTTCCACATGGGTGCAGGGAATGACTTAACAACACTCTGAGAATATATCCAAGCTTTATGCAATCGACAGCAGCCGAAGTGCTTCCAAAGCTTTAGGGCTGTTTAGCTCTGTCATTTTCACCAATATAAAATTGGACTGAAGACAAAGATTGGAACCACCTCAGGATACAAAACTTCCTATAGTCCTGGGGGTTTGGGATATGAGGCTCAGCCATGGTCTCTCACACTTCCACGTGCTGCTGGTGTAGCTGTAGACTACGGACCAACAAAGCACGGTGGCGGCTCAGTGCTGGGTGTAGTATGTAGTGATGAGCATGGCTGCTCATCAGCTCTGGGTGTAGTAACTACACCTCTCCTCAGCCACTGCTGGGGAATGTGCAGGCTGCCCAGGCTCCTGCCTGGTGGCAGAATGTCCACAGCAATCCGACCAAAGTGAACACAGAACCTGAACCTCAGCTTCTCACCTCACAGCACAGAGCACAGTAACAAGAAGCAAAATTGCTCTAAATGTGACTGTGGACATTTTGCTGCCCTGGCATTATTCTGGTAACAGGTTTCTGACTCTTTGCTCAGGCAATGTTTCCACTCACTTGCAAGTAATGGAGCAGGCAAACAACAGGCACAGACAGCTTGTTCACCCTGGCTGAGGCTTTGCTCAGGTTTAGCAAAGCAAAGGAAGTCAAGTGTTTGTACTGGGGGAAAAAGCGGATGCATGTGCTGGTGGTGGCCAGCCCAGCCAAGGGGAGCCAGGTGAGTGGCTGCGACAGTGTCAGAGCACACAGAGACACCAACAGAGTTAAATGGGTATGTTTTAAAAACAGCATTCCCATTATACCCATTTTGCACTGCATATCCAACACTGAGAGCTTTCTGGGCTCTCATTCATTAAATCTTCTTCCATAGTGATAATTAATAAACAGACCTGCAGCCTTACTGAAGCATACCCTTCACTTGTGTTTGAAAATGTGGCTTGTCTGATGGTTTCCAGCTCAGGTACCTGTAACTGCAGAAGCAGCTCCCAGGAGAAGCATGTTGAGCAGCAATTAAAAATAGTCATTGCTGCCAGGAAGCTTGGAGGGGTCAGGCAAGAGCAGCTCTGATAGGGGAATTTTTACTGTTTTGTTTTGGGTTTCCTTTCCTTCCTTTACATAAAACACTGAGATTTCATAGTTTGGAGAAAGCACATTTGGTTTGGAGAAAGAAGCCAGACATTGTAGGGCTGTGGCACATAGCACAGCGTATTACTAACCAGTAGTGCAACTCCTGCTAATTTGTTTATGAGAGCTTTCTAATAGTTCCTGAAATTGAAAGCACTGCGGCCCATGATGCCTATCATGTCAGATGCGAGAATGACAGGGTAAGTAGCTTTAATGGGCGCCCACAAAATCAGAAGCAGAATTACATCTGAAATAGGTGAAGCATGAAGGCATTTCTGGCACAGATCTGATGATGATTTTTTTTTTTTTTAACCTTTAAAGATTTTTGTTATTTAAAAATTTATGCTGTGTAATTCTGGGTTCCATATTTTCCCCATGGCTACTGGTGGAGACTTGGAGAAGTTTGGAAAGTAGGGCATGCCTTTCAGATAAACCAAGTGAAATCTTGGGAATGCTGTCACTGCCTTCTGCAGGGATGGACCCTGTCACTATCTGGAGCTTTATCTTACTTGAGTAAATATTTAAACATATTTGTTTTTCAAGATAAAAAAAAAAATGTGCATGCTAAATATTGCTTTTTGATGTCAAGCCAAGTCACTCAGGGCATCTTGCTGATGTTCATGTCCTTCAAAACTGCATTTGTTTCTTATTCAAGTATCCAGCTCAGGATCTCTGTCTTTGGAGGAAAGCTTTCAAGGACACAAGAAATCTGTTAGGGCAAAGCATGACAGGAGCCAGCACCGAACCCTCCAAGTGCTGCACATGGACCTGAACCATGTCTCTGGACGCTCTCTACTGAACAGTGAAGTGGAAAGGAGAAGCACTTATAAAAATGGAAAAAACAATCAAAAGGAGCACCCTAAAATGGAACCCAGCACTGAATGTCATGGGACACAAAAATCCATGAACAAACATTACCCTGAATCACAAGTTAAAGACAACAGATGTTGCATTTCTTTATCCCAAACCAGCTCATGTCTATGACCAACAACAGAAAGGGCTTGGGAACAGGTCTTGGTGCTCCAGAGTAGGTAACAGTGTGGGCTAAAGTGTCCCAAGATTTTAAGCTAGCTGAAAAAAAGAATTAAGGTGTGAGAATGGAGCTTGTGGTCCCTTGCTGCTTTACGAAGAGGAGAGGATCATGCTGGAGGAGGTATTGAGAGTTAAAACCTGCCCATCTCTTGCCTGTGGGCTTAGGAGCTTCCAGGAGAAGCTGAAGTGATCCCTGTGACCTGGTGAAGAAGACACATGGAGGTTGCCAGTTCCAGCTAAGTTTCACTATGAATCTGGGAGCTTGTTTGTCTGTAACACAGTGTGGAAACTCCAGCCTACGACTGTGTTCACTGAACATGGAAAAACCCCAGTGCATCGGATTGCCCTGCGTGCTGGCACCGAACACTTTCCCTCAGCTAGCCAGATGTGTGCAAGAGTCCCCAGTGCCAGGGAAGCAAACACTGTTCCTCCTGTTCCTTTCACAGTGGGACCAATTGATGTGACAGCACTACATGTGCCCTCTGTACCCAGAGAATATGGGTGAAACACTGTCAGCAAAGGCAGAAAATACAAAAGGAATGGATGCTTATACACTGGTTTGCACGTATTCCTCCTCTCATCAGAGACTTGCAATTTCATGAAATTATGTTTTGCAGCTCTCATTTCAAAGGAAGCTGGTTGATAAATAGAAATAAGCCGTATCTAGGAGATGCAAGCAAATGAAAGTGAAGATAAAAGCATTCTCCACAGGTGATTGAAGGAGCCATGAGCAAAACCAAAAAAAAAAAATAGCATCTACAGTTCCTCTGAAAAATTGAAACTACAAAAAAATGTACAAGAAAAGGTCAGAACTTGCCAGACAACACGTACTTTTGGTCTGCTTTGGTTTCACATGGAGCTGAAGCGTGATGCTACTCAGGCATGTTGATTCAGTGGTGGTCTTTATTTAGTGACAGTAGAGTTTCCAAGAAGGGGACTGAATCAGTGGTTTCCCTCCCCTGCAGAGTGTTGGGCAATCTCCATCCAGACTGGGAACCAAGATTTTCCATATAATGCATGTAATGCAGTTGACCAACTGAGGAGCATCGGGTGGCTGGAAGTCTGAACACATCCTCAAGAACAGAACTGATACTTAGCCCTTCGAGGAAGAAATGAGTCCAAGTCAAAATGCTTGCCCTTCCTGGGTTTGTTTGTGCATATGCACAAACTAAAGGACCACACATTGCAGCTACTTGCAGAAATCAGTAGCATACCCCTGAGGAGCTTTCTCATCCAAGGTACGAGTGTGCCTAGTTTCAGTTATGACTTTATCTTCATCAAATCTGCACATGCCCCTGTGAAAAGCTCACTACATCCAAGAGGGAAAGCTTTGCAGTGTCTCCAGCTAGTCCTGAAAACCTTGTTTATGGAACCAAGAACCAAAGGCAGAAACACACTGAATAGGGACTTTTAAGATCACACAAATGTAAAAGCTCAGCTTTTGCAGGTTAATTAGGGTGTAAGTTGTGAGAAACTTCAGTGACCCCAGTAACTTCAGTGGGAGCTTTGCCAATGGCCTCAAGAGGCCAAAGATTTGCCAAGCTCACTCCTTCCTTCCTTCCAGCCCCAAGAACAGTTGACAAGCTGCAAGAGGCCCTTGCCACCCCAGTAGAGACAGCCTCAGAAAGGGGGAAACAAGCATTAGAGCGAAGCATTGAAATGCTAAAAACAGGAAGGAGAAAATCCTCTCTGGGAAGGTGTGTGAGATTTAGGGGTTTGGTGCTTGGACCCAGCTGCAGCTGATGGGATTAACAGGATTGCCCAAGCTCCAAAGGGCCAACCTCGCAGAAGTTTTCCTCATGTAATTTCTTGTTTGTGCCCACTGCCCCTGTTTCTTTCACTGAGCACCACTGAGGTCAGTCTGGCTCCTTCATGTTTACCATCCTTGGCCCCACCAGGAATTTGTACACAGGGATGAGAACCCCTCAAGCCTTCTCCAGATGGACCTGCCCCAGCTCTCCCAGCCTCTCCTTGCAGTGACAGCTCCCACTGGTGAAGAGCCGTGTGCTTCCTCCTTGCTGCTGCCCTCCCTGTGCCTGCACCTCTCACTGCATCAAAGACATGGAACCGCTCAGAAAATCTTCTCAGCCAATAAATGGAGGAATTTAGTCTATGCTATGAGACCATGAACTTCATGGAGGCACCAGGACTGCTGTTAGCAGAGGCACTGACTTCACAAGGAATAAATGAAGAGGAAGGTTTGTGGCATGGGCTTTGCATGGATGTTCTTTGAAGTTCATTTGGTTTTATGTCCAGGTCCTACAGGCTGTTCGAAGCTAAGACAGAGAGCCTACCTTTTTCTATAGTAAACAAAGGTGATGATGCAAAATGTGCTGTAAAACAGAAATGACTCTGAAGATCAAATAAGCAATGATATTGTAGAGAGTTAAGATGGTGAACCCAAGCATGATTTTATACAGCTTTCAAATCAAAAGATGAAACCAAACTCTACTGTCAGGCATTTAGCTCACTAGCTTATAACAGGTATTGCACCAACAGCTAAGAAGATCCTGTCTCAAAATACTTCTGAGATAACAAGAGTTAGACTTTGAGGCTACAGAATATCCTGGAAGCAACTTGGAAGGGAATGCAAATCCGCAACATTTTTCAACTATTGTCAGGATTGCCAATTATTTCTGTTGTGCAGACAAACTGAGATACCTGCTTGCTGCCAGAGGACTGTTCTTGGAGGCTTTAACTAGTAAGAGAGTTAGTTCCCTTTCACTGGGTCTTAGTAAATCCCTTGGAGACATTTTATATATTGATATTTTAGCTTAGATGTTCTATGGGGATAGTATCCAAATGGCAGCAATAATGGTGTGTTAATTTTTATTTTAATACACCATCTCCATTCTCCTATTTTCTCTTGTAAACGAACACAAAATAAGGGGAAAGAAATCACAGTAACAGGAGGATACAGCCTTCTACCAGCCTGCGCCAGAACCATCTACAAAGCAGGGGCCCAAACCGAGCTGCTTTGTGCCCCTGCAGAGCATCACTGTTCTGCTACCATCTGTGGTCAGGTGTTTCTTACTAAACAAGGAGCCCCAAAATACCTTGTTTAAATTCATCTGGTTTTCAAAAACTTGATAATTCCTGGAATTTCCATCAAAGTTTCAAGAAGTGGTGGTGGTAATCTGTTGTTACAGAAGCAGATGCCATTTCCGGAGAAGATCAAGTGTGTGCTGAACTACTGAAAGAGACATTTTTTCTCCTAGTAAAAGCTTAGTTCCTGAACCATTGAATCAATCTTACTTCATGCAAATAAGGCACAAACACCTACAGAAAATCTTTCATATTATAGTAAAGCGTTTTCCTACCAGTGATTTGTGTAACTGAATGAATGGGAAAGTTGTCACTGATAACTTGGCTTCTAGAATTTTCCATAGTAATAGCTTTCAATGTATCAGCTTTATCTTACGTGTGTGTATGAAACAACAAACTCTTAACCCTGTAACAGATAAAACAGGTGATAGCTAAAAGAACTGTGGCAGAGGATGAGGAAGGAGTCACCAAGAGGGGTCTGTTTTCTCTTTGTTCTTTCCCAGCAACTTTAAATTAGCAGTGTTTCCTGCACACCTGGACTTTGCCCATTGCTGTAAGACTAAGCAGGCGTTTTATAACATGAAACACATACATAATATTGTACTGTTGTAACAGAAAATAAGGTTGGCTGGAAAGCTCTATTGATTTTGTGTTAAAGTCAGCAGGAAGCCAGAGGGATGGTGAGAAACTGCAGCCAAGGCCCCAAGGCCTAATAAATAACCAAGGTGATAGGATTCCTATAGCCCTGTACAGTACAGCCATACAGACAGATGGCTGAAGATGCCAGGGCTGGCCCCGACAGGGACCCAGGGGATGGGCCTGGAGACTGCTGCTCCTTGCTGAGTCAGGAGCTGGTGGGTTGCTGCCAGCAGCAGGGCAGATTTTTCTCTCACTACCCTGCCAACAGGGTGTCTCATCTCCAAAGGCCCGTGCCCAAACATCTGAGAGGATTCACCACCACGTCTCCTCAGACCAATCTGGGCGATGCCACCATTAGCAGATTCCAACCAGATTTTCTTCCCCAGCCCTGTGAACAACTCTGATGTAAAAAAATAGGTCATCTCCAAGCACCATCTTCCTCTGAGTGCTGCTGCAGTGACCACCCTTCTCCCAGGACACTTCTGTTGTACCTAAGGAATGTACAGCTCCACACTTTTCTCTGAGGGAAACAAATAAAAGGAGAAGACGCATTTCCTGCACTGATTAGATAAAGAGCTACTCTCAATGATGTATTTTGCCCTCACTGCATTTAACACATGACTACTGCACTGATTTACAAATCCGCTTTGCAACTAAACAGATTGACATAGCTACTTTGATCCGATAGTGATTAAAGGAAGCAGTCCTATAAAAAACACTCATTTTGAGTAAACTAAATGAATTAAATTAAGAAAGATGGGACTTCATGTCTCATGAAATACACTCTTGGGTGATGCATCTGTTGCTTTCAAGATTTTAAAAATATTTTTAGTTTTAGAAAAATAATATATCTGAAAAATTAGGGTCTGCTTTCAGAGCTCATCCTAAACTATCACTTTATTTCTGGACCTTAGTCTAGCTGTTGTGTTAGTGACATTCCAGTCATCCAGCGTATCTGAACAAGGTTCCATCCCATTCCGTGGCACTCTGGAGGAACAGGCTGCCCTGAGCCAGGTGGGGCCACCACCACTCAGGAGGTACGACAAAAACTCTGGATTATTGGCCACACGTTTTCAGTGTGTATAAGCTCCATTTGCAAACACTAGCTCCTTGCAAACACTTGCAAACACTACCACTATTGTGGTATCAAAAGAGTCAAAGCTGGCTGTGTACTACAACAAGCTGCTGCACTGTCAGTGCTGTACAGCACAGCTTTTATTGCATTTCGGATCTTTACCTTGTTTAGAATGACTTTTTGTTTTGAGCTGAACCTTACACTTTGTAAAGCACCTGTGATGCTCCTACAGATGCTTAACAGAGACCCTGAGCCTGGCTGCCCCTGTGTCAGCAGACTCCTGTCCACTGCCCCGGTGTGGGGTACACAGCCACAAAGCCCCTGAAAGGAGAACCCAAACCAGCACAAGGCTGCAGCCAGTAAAACACTGGTTCATGGCCACATGAGCTCAGTTTGCTCACAGAATCAGACAAGACTTAAGCCAAAGGAGTCCTAGTGCAGCTCCACCAAAGTATATTTCAAGGAATTAGCTACATATATGTATGCTTTGTACTAAAATGCTTATCAGATGGGTTGACAAACAGAACACAAACAGAAATAAAAGCCAAGCAATACAGTATCACAGATTACTTCTCGGTTCTTCCCTAATGACAGATCCATAGTTGTGACAGCCAAACAGCCAATTACAATCATTTTGGCTAACCTTCTATTGAAGGAATTAGGGATCCCAGTAGGAGGTGGAGATAGGCCACAATTTAGGAAAAACCTCCAGCCAACCAAAAAAAAAAGTCCCCAAGATCTGGCTTTCAACCTGCAAAGCATATACCTATGCTGCAGACACTTGCAGCTTCATTTCTGTTCTCTAACCTTGTCTGCCTTCAAAGCAGACACTGTGGGTCTCTCTACATCACCATATAAAACAATTTGTGTGCTGTACAAGTGAAAACTGGTACTAACTCCAAGACTCACCAGTTTGGCTACACCGTACCAAGCTCTGAACACATCAGTAGAATATATCTTACTAAGCACTTCAGACTCAAATTGCACAATACTTTCCCTCCCTCTTTGAATTCCTTGATTAAAGCAACAATCACCCCCAAACACAAATGCTTCCTCATAGCCTGTGCTGTCCTGGAGCAGACTTTGCAGAAATAATTATGTTTCAGCGCTTCACACTGTGATACTCACCAGGATGCGACATCAGGACGGTGCTGTTGCCTTTGCCCAGCTTGTTGTAGATCACGGCTGCTGCCGCACCCCTTCTGGTTGCCACTGTAATTTTTTCAGCAAAACTGCAATTGCCTCTTGCAATCAGTGCTATCCATGGTGGTTTTGTGACGGTGAAGCGGGTATTTGCATCACAGGCTTCAAGATCATCAGACACAGGAATGCCCACTAGCCCATGAGCACTAAGTAGAGGAGAATTTAATCCATACAGTCCACATACGCAGTGCTCGGACACAGACTTGTTGCTAGTGGTGTCAAAATAGAAGAAACGTAGAGAAGCACGCACAGAAAACGCTTCTGTAGTCTTGAAGGGAATACTGACAACCATCAGGTGGCAGAAAAAAATGAACTTCTCCACTTGCTTCATTGCTGATTCACAAAATGTGGACGTCTACAGGTATTTGCTTCTGGTGGCGACCGTCCTCGGCTCACAATCTGCCAAGGGTTTAAAGTTTCTGTTCCAACAGGAACTTGACACCACCCAGGTGAGTCCTCAAGGTGTCAGTGAACTTATCTGGAGTGGAGGCTGGGAGCAGACACACCTGCCTGTTGTGAAGTCCAGACACAGACTGAAGGATGTTCAGCTCCGACTTCCTGCTCCTTTCTCATGAAGCATCATTCTTCAACCCCTTCTCTCCCATTCTGCACAAATTCTAGCTCTGATGATGCTAAGGGACAGCTCAAGCCCCCTGCTCCTGTTTCAACACTAACGTCACCTTGGAGGAGTAGGTCATCTTTCATTCAATGACGTAAGCTCAGGGCTCTCGCTTCACAATGCATCTGTTATGCAAATGGCCTTGTTAAAAAGGTCAAAAGCAGAGAGAGGGAAATACAGAAAGAATTTTACCCATCTTACAGGTTAAGATAACCAAGTTGCTCCCTGCATTTCTCCTTTTAGCTTCTTTCAGTGATCAATTTTGCCAGGTCCAGCTTGTTCTGGTGTATATAATGAATTGATTTTAATATTGATTATAGCATGAGATGTAGAATCATCAAAACTGATCACAAACTACCTATTCCAGCCATTTTCACACTGTAGTTCACAATTTACACTAAGATGTTCAAATGATTATCACACAACTCTCAATTTCCAGAAGTAGGCTTTTCTGGAAGTATTCTTTCTCTGAACTCAGGCTGTTGTATTCTGTAACAAATATCGACTATTGTTTTCTTATATTGGAATAGAAAAATGAAAACTGTACTAATGTCAGAACTCTGTAGTCCACAAATCATAATGTTAGAGACCTTTTTCTTGTTTTTCTATAAAAGTCATGCTGCACGCAGTGCTGAAAGCCATGAGAAGTTGCAAGTGGGGGCAGATAATTTGATGGAAGCTCAACCTAGTTCTCCTGTAAAGATTCTTTATAAGAACAAACATGAATGACTGTGGCAAAGATTTTTGGGAAACCGAAACAGCTTTCAGAAGTGAAAAGAAAATGAAAACAAATCGAAATAAATAATCCAAGTTGTTTACATGTATTTATTTATTTATATTCTCCAAGTTTTCAATGTTGCACTAGTTCTACATCACATTAATTAAAAAATGATCTTACCTCTAAGACCTAAGACTTAGCAAGTTTTGTACACATAAAAGTACCATTAGCTACAGAGTTAACCTTCTCCTTGAAATTAATGCTGAAAACATAAGAAATACGCAAATTTAAGATTTTACAGTACAGTTTTTTGGTTGGGTATGAATTCTACAGTTAGGGAACGTGCTCTTGTATTTTACCCTCAGCAGTGGCAATACACAGCAAGAAGGATGATTAATATGACATTCTGCAGGAGTAAGAATTCATATCTTGGCTTAACATGGCAAAATCAACAAGCTTTGACAGACCCAGCATGAAAAATACTTTGGTTTTGTATTTGTGTCAATAAACACCACCTGAAACAAAACAGCAAGTGCTTTCTTTGCAGATGGGACCTTTATCCCCAGTGCTACTGTGCTAGTTTGGCAGGGAAGAGAGAGACAGAGTGGTGGAGCCATATATTAAACACTGCAAGACTTCAGAAACAAAGCTTGGCATAGTAAGTTTGGTGTAACTTAAAGGATGGGGTAAGTGCTGCTGTAGAATGACAGAGTATTGAAATTCTGGGTCTACTACAGGCACTGAATATTCTCTAGCTAGACACAGAGAGCCTTTGTATTTAACACTGGCACTTCATTCTGCAAGATTAAATCTCTCTCCTTCCCAGCTTTTGCCGTGAAAAATTTCAAATAACACTTCCGTAAAATAAAATCATATTCTTTAAAGTCTTAGTTGTGCATTACACACACTGCACACCATTCGGGTATTTCTTTTAGAGTTAGGAAGTCCTAACATGTAGTATGAAACGATTAATGCTATATGTTTAAAGTGTAGTAAGCAGTGCAAGGTGGCAAACACCCTTTGGTGCATTTCTGCTGCATGGGGTGGAGTGGCTAAGAGAATAAAGTAGCACTCTGTGACAGTGCCAGCCACATCTGTCCTTTCATACAAAGATAAATATTTAAGAAATTGCTTCTAGAAATAATGGTTTCATTAAAATCAGACTTCGACCTGAAGTATATCTAAATAAAAAAATACTTGCTGACACAGTCAGCGTGGCTCAGTTTGGTACACGAAGTGCTGGTGCTAATCCCTCTCACTCTAGAGCAATGGCATCTAACTGTCACATACCCCAAGACAGAAAAATACACAATAATATAATGCAAGCACCATCCGTCTTGCTCTTCTTGTGCTGGTATATTTTCACTTTGCCTCCTGTGGCAAGGTTACAAGGTACTCTGAAAGGCATGGGTTGACAAACATTGCTCTAGAACTAATACTGTGTGATCCACACAAAATATAAACATACAATACATAGTCACATTTAACTTTTAGACCCTGTACAACTCAAGTTGAACTTTTTCCATTAATACATTTTTAAACTCTAAACTACAACAGACAGCATAATTTTATATATTTCTTTAGAATGTTAAGACTTTTCCTTCTTATCTGAAGATATGAACTTGTACTATAATAAGCAGAGATGTTTCTCCTTCAATTACAATTAACTGAAGTCAGGGTACAGTTAATTGAAGTCAGGGCACAGAATTTAAGTACCTGAAGACAAAGTCCACTGTCCCCAGGGCAGACAAGTGAACTACTTGAAAGAGATATTCCTCAATTACCAACAGGCTGCTAACACATGCCAACAAAATAATAAATCTGTTCCTATAAATCAACACTGTGAGGTTTGGTCAATAATGGTAGAATTTAATTGGCAAGCTTCCATAATGCAATCATTTCTTCTCAAAGAATGGAACTGAGACCAGCATCTCACATGAACAAGTTGTCAAATACTGTGTTTTAGCTCCTGCTTAAGTTCTTAGGGATTCAGTTGTATAAATTATTTGAGGCTGTTTCACATGGAAGGAAAAAGGGGGACTTGGTTTTGAACTCAGCAGGAGCCAGCTGCTACTTAGCATACAGGCAAAAAGTTGTCAGAATTTTACAGTCTCTTGCTCTTGCAGCAGTAGCAGCTTCTCACAGCTGCTGAGCTCCTTCATGTATTCAGAACACAGCTATTACTAAAAAGAAAGAGGACAGTACTGATCAACAGAAAAAACTCTAATGGTGTGACAAACTGTATCCTGCCATACTAAGCGCTTCTTAAAGTCAGTTTTTCTCTCGCAGAGCTAGAAGCAAGTGCCACTAATAAAATTTCTTTTTTAAAAAATATTTAATTATTTTTAATTAATAAATAAAATATGTTAAAACACTTTGGTTATTTTACACTTACTATCCAAAAACGTATATACAAAAAGCAGCCATGTAAAAAACCAGCAGTTGACCTTGTTCAGGTAAGAAGAACTGAAAATGGTTTTTGGATCACCAAAAGCCCAGGCCCAAGTACTGAAGGCACCATGGTATTTAATTGCTTTCTCAAAACACAGTAAGCTTCAAGACTGCCACTAAAAGATCACTACAGAACATAACAGCTCTAATCCTCAAAATTATTCTAATTTCCAGCCTAAATTTTTATCACAGCCTGTTAATTCTTTTCCAAACATTGCCTTTAATATTGGGAAAGCCTGCCCCTCTTTTCAGTTGTCAACCTGATACACACATTTCCAGTGTACGTATGTGCACAGGCAGAGAAAGAGAGATGGCAATCATACCATATCATGGCATCCTATCAAAAGATAAGTTCTCTGTATTGTCTATTCACCCTTCTTGAACGTAAATGACCAAGACATTGTGCAATCTGTTTCAAGACTGTAAATAAAAGCAACAGCTTTCTCAGCTACACAGACGTCCATTACAACTGCTGTAAGAAACAATTCTACATTTGTGTCTGCTAGTCCTAGAAAAGTGCAATATTCAGAGGGTGTATTCAAGTTACAGCAATTTTATTTCCCTCTTTCTGAGCAAGATAAATTTGAAAAATAAAGTTATTAAATTACACTGCATCCAGCACATCGGGTTCCACTGTCTTGTAGATTTTGCTTAGAAAGACTTCCACCTTATCACCACCCAAGTGACAGATATCCAGGATGCAGACAACATGTTTGCCATCTAGATCCATCGCTGCTTTTACAATTTCATCTAGAAGTTAAGAAAAGGTGTTTTAATATACATACAGCAAAAAGGTATACTTAATTGCCACTGTTTTCCATGCAGTAATGTGTGTATGTTCAACCTTCTTTCAGTGAAAAACCTCACTCTAACTATTAAATGCTGGCTTACTGGGGTTTGGGTTTTGTTTTTTTTTTTTTTTTGGTAGAATTTTACCAGTAAATTTAATTCCTAGAAGTGACAGGGATCCAGGACTTGGATACAGAAAGGCTGAAACATACATTCCTTAACCATTAGTGATTCTCAGGTCCCATAGTATTATTCAAGGAAAGGTAAAGATGCATTTAAATAAAATCAGGTCTGACTATATAACCATGCAGAAAAATAAGATAATTACACAGCATTTTACAGTATGATACACATTAACAGTGTTCACTATATTTGTTGTGAGGTGCAAGCAATTAGAAACATAATCTGAAGGAAAACAATTAAATAGCAGGCAAACAATTCCATTTACAGGTGCTTTAGGTTGTGTTAAAGCAGATGTTCAAAGTGACATCAATGAAATGGACTGGCTGAGTGACTGTTATTCCACTCTGAAAGCAGATCAAGCCAAATATTCACATGCTCAGCCACACAATTCTGGCTTCTATGTCAGTATAATTTTGCATCAACAAGTAACTGCAAATACTATCTAGGTCACTTAGGAGTTAGTAAAATACTATCTTCAGAGTATGAGAACAGCTCTAGTAAAAACTGCCTTGGAAGTTTGGTATTACATCTATTTACTGAAGGTGGTCACATAGAATTCATGCATCTTCCACTGAAGACGTGAACATGCCTGACTTACAGCAGAGATTTTTATAGAGGACTAACTCTTGTATTCAAAGATAAAACAAGAAATGAAACATGAATAAGGTCAGCGAAAGCCAGACTCGCCTGAAAGTGGAAACATGTCAGGAAGTCTTCCACTGCTACTGGCTGTCTGCTGACTTGCAGAGATGCAACTCATACAAGACAATAACATATCATTTTGAATGTCTTCTAGTTGAAATAAGTGGGGATCATCAGGACAAAACAGTGGAAGAAATGCAACATCTATTGCTACATCGTGGTTTAGACCTGTTGAAAAAAAAAAATTAAGTTCTTCAGCACATTAGCAACTTCATGCACTTTGTTCTTTTACCATTAAGTGGTAACTGACATCTGAAAATACATTTCAAGATACATGTGTATATATACTTATACAGAAGCACATTCAAATTGATATGATGTTATAACATACTGTGATTTAAGGATAACAATGTTGTTAGCTTAGAAAACATTAAACCAACATTGGGAGCCATTTCTCACTCCCTTTAAAATTTATCACTGCTACACGGGTACAGAAATTATTTTTCCAACCAGTGTATCTATGCAGTATGTGGGGCAGTACTTGTGCTACTTTCATCTTGAATACTGTATTGTAAATTGCAAGTCTCAGGATTCTAATGACTGTAAATATTCAAACACCTTCTCTGCAAATCTCCCTCAGCAAATAATGGAAACTTCTAAATCACGGGAACTTCACATGAACATTGTTATGCTAGGCAATTTCTTTCTCTTCATGTGAAAAAAAAAAATAATCAAACAGATTAATATCCCACAGTAATGTTAACAGATACACATCAACTTGCACATTTATATTTTAACAAAGATCAGTCAACTGACACTCAGTGCTAAACAGAATCTCCTGAGAGCAGTTGGTGAATACACCTGAAATACAGCCATTCATTTTCTACCATGAAATAAAGGCACTTTAGGAGCAACAGTACTCAAAAAAAACCCCAAAACAACCAAACAACAAAACTCAATGAGAATAAGGCTCAAAAGAAGCATTTCTAGTTGTCCTTCTCCATTTAAGAACACTAACTTGCTTCTGCTGAATACCTCTCCAGCAGGAAAGTCAGCTGACGTTCAAGTACAACTGAATCATTTACCTGATTATGTCAGACTGGTTGAACTAGTCAGCAGGACCTACCTCTAACTGTAGTAATAGCTTAAGGACTACACGCATTCTTCAAGTGATACACATAAACCATCAAAAATATAAATTCTATGAAAACAGATACTAGAAATAAGATATTCAGTCATTTCATTTAAAGGTATTTTTAATGAGAATTACAGCTTTCTGGTAAAAAATTATACTAAGCCATGACTCTAACAGAAAAAATGTCAATCATCTTTTTAAACTTCAAGAAATGCTCAGAATCAACTGACTAATTTCTAGAAATCCATTCAGTTTCTGACAAACCTTCAAGTCATTCTCAAGTGAAAGAAGCAAAGAGTTAAGAGCTTATACTACTTTTGCTTAACCATTTTTACAGGCTGAGCTACCAAATACTTACCCAGGATTGTCACTGCATAATACCCAAGGCCACTAGCACTTCCAAAGTCACTGATATTTTTATGTGTTCTGGTTTCTTTTGGCTGATGCACTGCTGCATGAAGGTTGTACTCTTGCATAAGCAAGTCTCTGTGCACATAATCAAATTTACGTGGGATGCTTTCTGGGAAAATTGTGCTGTGATGCAAATATTTCATTAACTTGTCTTTCACTTGTGCCCACAGGTCACTCTGCCACAAACCACAAGCTCTTCCAGTCTCTTCAGTTTCAAGTATATCACTCATTACTTCTTGGTCTATTAAAAACAGAGAAAATATTTAATTGCCTATAAGCGTACAGAATCATATTGCTTCTCTGCTAGATGAGAAATATTTTCATTAGAACTTTTTAATTACGAAGACATGGCAGAATGTTCAAAACGTACAACACAACAAATTAAACTACGTTTGGAACATGGACAAACTGGTAACCTTAGAGGCTAGACTAGCAATAAAAATGCATTTCATCACATGAAGACCATCACTGTGGCTTGTTTTTGGCAAGCACAAAACTTGTTTAATGAACACCATGAAAACAAGTTTAAAATGCGTACAAATGAAGGTAAACTTTTCCATCCCTTGCACAGTAACTATATGTTTACATTAAGATTATGCTACCTTTACAATTTCTTGCTATATATACAGGCAATGATACCTTCATTCTTTTTTCCTATTACATGCAACATGGGGATTGTTAATGGTAACCGTTAATATAACCATCACTTCCAGTTTGAAGACAAGTGTTAAACCCCGCTTTTTGAGCTTATCAGAAAGCTCATTTCAACATATTCCCAGTATAGCCTTCCACCTCCTCCATCTTCTGTGAAACAACTTCTCATCACACAGCCTGCTCTAAGAACATTGGCATTTTTACTTCCTTTTAGTGTCATAATTGCTATGATGTTCAAAAAGGAAGAAACCAGCATGTAGCACACAAACTTGGTACAACATACACAAGAATATTCAACAACGAACAAGTCTTGCTTCATTCAA